>JAJMJJ010000166.1:0-34557 GCA_030568955.1 Geotrichum siamense (nom. inval.) | reverse complement strand
TCCACTTTACTTCACCATAGACAGAAGAATCATAATAATTATAGTAGTAATAATAGTAGCAATAATAATAAGAATAATAATAATAAAAATAATAATAGTGGTGACACGCACAATAGTAGTAAAAGCAGAGGCGATCTTAACAGTCCACCCAAAATACAAAACAGTATCCACCGCGGCCACCAGATATTGAACTAGCCAGCTCAATAAATGTATCGACTTTTTTTTGTTCTTTTCAGTCCCTTAGGACTTTTTTATTTTTTTTGGTATATGCTGAAACTCTATCTGGCTTTCAAATGTTTGAACTGCTTGTTGTCTGAGGTTTAGATGTAATTTGTAACAAAGTATTCAAATAATGAAAATAAGGCACATTTCTAATGCAAAAATAAAGACCAATCATAAACATGATAACAATCAGAGTGTAGTGAAAGTGCCAGTTGAAACTTATTTTGTAGAAGCGGTAAAAGTCGTACAAGTTGTAGTAGATAAGAAGTTTAAATTTTTTAAAATTGTTGTAAAAGGTTCAGTTGATTTTAAAAAAGAAAAAAATGTTGAATGATGATGTTCAAAGATATTTTCTGACAAGACAAGAAGATCTGCATATGGGTGAATATAACATTTGTTCACATCTTAACTTTGGTACCATATTTAGTCAAGTACGAATAAATGATATTCAAATCTTTGTAGTTTCTTAGCAGGTTGTATCTTAATTAGTGATCAATTGTTGTTGCTGGAAGAAAACGTTCCAAATATATTGATCAATTGTAAAAGGGATTGTATGAGAATTGTTGATAAAAACAGCATCACAAAGAACTGACTTCTAATTGCTGGTAGCATATAATAAAATGAGAATTTGAACCGAATGCAGTTGAATTCTGTGGTGAATTATATCAGCAGAGTAGCCATAGAAGTAAAGAGGTCAGATAGAATATCACGACACCGCGATACTACTGACAATTATAATTGTTTGTTGTGACGAGAAAGGATTCCAACAATAAAGTTGAAGGAAAGAAGGAGGAAGAAAAAGGTGTAAGGATTTCAATTTATTGGGTCCCACACACAAAATTTGCCACAATAATCACAACATTTTGTAATGTTATTATTTTTCCTGTGAAATAAATAAAATTACTACTAATTATTTGGATTATAATAATACATTTATTAAAAATACTATAATTGAAATCTTCTATTTCATTTATGTTCATCTTACTGGCTATATAAGAAAAATGAGTAAGAAATATAAATCCTGTAAATATTCAAAGCCAGGCAAAAGCGAGTTAATTAAATTTCAGTCTACACACATAAATACACAACACACTCTAACCTTGGAAAGTAATTGTTTATTAAAGATTCTCATATTTCTCTACGCAAATTGTAGAAGTTTTTTAAGTTTCTTATCGAATTTGATTTCGTTCTTAGCCAGCGTAGCGTAGTTGACGTTGAACATTTACAACATTTGGTGGTTGAAGTAAGCTATTTGCTCAATCTTCATTTTATTTTTTAACTACGTTGAAATGAATTAGATATTTCTTACTATTGTTGGTGAAATGTAAAAATATAAGATACGCAAGCTTTTGAAATTTTGGGCTTAAAAAGCCATGAAATTCAAAAATCTTTTAGAAATTTCAAAACGTGCTTACTTTTCAGATTTATATATTATAACTTTAGTAAATCAACTTGTATATTTTGTAACTTAATCAACGCAGACCAAGGATCAAAACTTGCCATGTTCTTCTGCGGGAGAAAAAAAAAGTCATTATACGAACCGTATCTAATAAAATTCTTCAACGTCGCAGACTCGCAATAAGATGTACACTTGAATTGTTTCTACCAATTCTATTCAATTGTATATTTATATTATTGATGCTTGTTCAATCATGATGTGTACCATTAACATTAGGGGGTTTACTCATTGATAGAAACACTGATTTGGATTATTGGACAACATCCTTATTACGGCTGGTTTTGCTTAATAGTAATTGTAACATTTTTTTTTAAGTAGTTAAAGAATACTTTTCAAAAGAGAATATTGTCATCTGTTAATGCAGCGTAATAAATATGCTGCTATTATACTTTACATAGTTGTGAGTTACAAATAAAGTAATCATAGTTAGTCTGAATACATTTTATGTTCAATTGATAATAATTTGTGATGTAGAATACCCTTTATTTTATTTATCTTTAAGTATTTCATCTTTAGTAAAAGCAGTTTTATTTTATTGTCATTAAGCATTGTCATATATTCGGTACACATATTTATATTACAGCGTGGCAGTGTATATTGTGGGTTGCATTCGAAAGATTTGTGATTTTCTTTATTCCGGTAACCTCAAATGTTACATCACTTGACATAATTCATAGATTTCCTACATCTGATCCCCGATTGGGAGTAATAGAAAACCCTAGAATAATCCCGTACTCCTTTTCCACAATCAATATATTTGCCATCCAATTGCCTCTCAAAAATTTTTTTTTCTTCTTTAACTCAATAACTTAATTTGCACACCTTAAATAGTATTTTACAATGTCAGACAACGATAAGAATAATAAGAATGATGGATCTCTTCCATTCAATGATATTGCTGATCTCATGGACAAAACTTTCCGAGCAACTTCGCATGGTTTCAATTCTCTCTTTGGACCCGGTTGGTCTGATAGTCTAGGAGAAACAATCAATTCTACTATTCCATCTTTTATCTTTGGTAAAGGTAATTCGGAAGCCGATTATCAAGATATTTGGGAGGGTGATAATGTCGTCACTTCTGATTACTCTGTTCCTTTAGATGAGACTAAACCTCGAAATTTGTGGGCATATCCTGTTCCATCTGCGAACCAATATGCCAAATGTAAGGAATTGAAGGGAACAAGTGTTTGGACAAGAGAGGGAGTTTGGAGATGTTTGTTCCCTCAAAGTGACACATTATTGCAGTTGGAATTGAATAAGAGTAATGAAGATAAGGAAAAACAGTTATTTGGTGGATACAACGCATACTTGGATTGGAAAGTCTATATGAGAAAGATCCAGGAGGAGAAGATTAAGAAGAGGCGAGAGGAATTGAAACGTCAATGGGAAGAAAATAAACAACAATGGAACACATCAGGTTCAAGTGATTTGCCTTCAGACAATGGAAAAACAGTGACTTCGACTTCTATCTCTACTACCACTTATACGAAGGAAGATGGTACCATGGAAACTAAGAGAGTTGAACAAAAATGGTATTCTGATGGTACAAGCAGTACTGTCGAGACAGTAACTAATGGCAAGGATTCTTCTGGTGGTTGGTTTTGGAAGTAAACATGTCTAAAGATTGCAAAACATTTTCATACTAAAAAAGTTACTTATTTATAATTGATTTCGTCACTTTTATGATGTGACGACTTTTGAATACTTTTGTAATACCTTTTTATTTAGGTGCACATAGTTATATCCAACATTTCAATACACATTATCATTTCTACTCATCATTTTCATCTTCATCAAGGTCCACATGTCTATGTAGAACAGCACCCTTCATATGGTAATGATTTTTTCTCATTTCTTCAAATCTTCTATGTTTTTCTTCGGGTGTTTCTTCTAATTCCTCCTCTTGAATTTCGGGTTCTTCTTCTTGCTTATCAACAATAATTCTATCTTTTTGAATAGTCGTGTCAGGACCTGCATCCGCTTCACCCAGTGATAGTCCTTCGCCTTCAAGATCATCATCGTCGTCTGGCTTGTAATACTCAGAGTCGCCCACTGATCCTTGGAATGGTGTCTTGGGTTCTGTAATCTTCATAGTAGCTGATTTCTCCTGTTCATTCAAATACAAATTTGCCTCATTCCATTTCAAATGCGATTCTGAATTAGGGCTTCCGTCCATCAAGACATCACTAGGATTTAAATCGGAACTTTCTAGTTCTTGTTGAATTTCGGCTTTATGCTTTTCAATAATAGCATTCCCAACAGTATGAATTTGTGCATTAGCTCTGGTATTTTCAAGCACCGCATTTCTATCCAATAATGGTCCTGACGGTTCGTTAGATTCCGTGATATTTGGACTCACAGCAGTATTAACGGAGGCGCGATTACGAAGAATCCCTCTTTGTTTTACCTGGTCTGGCATTGTAACTGGTTTGTTAGTATAGGAGAGCAAAAATAAAAAATTGTAGTGGTATGGTGTATGTATAGTCGAAAGAAGGAAAACGGCACAGTTTTATTTTTATTTTATAACTACGTATAAAACTGATTACATAACAAATTTATTGCCCGATATTATAACCCGTCATTATAGTAGTCACCTAAAACTATTCATTGATTGCATGCCTTTCTCTATACTTTTTCCTCCAGTAATTAATTTATTGAAAATTGGTTATCTTGTTATATGAAACTGAGTATTGCGATTCATCTTCCTCACCGCTCTCTGGTCTTGGATCAGTTTACAATATCTGTTCAGCCGTTTGTAGATCGTTAGGGCGTGCATAATTAGGTCTTCTCGTGGTATAACTAAATCTCTTTTGAACGTTCTTCGGAGCTTATTTTAAAATTCTCAGTAATTTGCACATCACTCTAGGTGTTTTATATTTTGGGGTTTCAAGGTCTTCCTCACTTCCGAACTGAACGAGCTTAGTGTAACACCTACTTAGGTAGGGAGTTAAGCCAATTGGGTATGAGCTAGAAGTTTAGTTTTCCGAGACACTCGCAACTACATACCTAGGTACCTAAGTTCCTGTGCTTACATCCATGTCGTATTCGTGTAAACTTTGGTAGTGCAATATGGGTTATTGGAGCATATCTAGATGTGTTCAAAAGGCATATCATCTATTGCTATATGTGTAAGAGGGCGTCGGTCAATGGAGTTATTGGAGTTTAAAAAACTCCAGCTTATGGTTGTAATGATATCCATTTGAAAAGATTCTTCAGTATCTAATTAAAAATTTAGCTTATACATATATATGTATATCATAAAAGAATGTTCAACACGAATTAGTTCATTAAGAGTATTATTTTTACAATAATATCTCTATTCTATATTAATCATCAATTATATACTCATTTATATACAAATAAGATTTTACGGTGAATACATATTATCAGGCTTTACCAATTGCCTTCTTAGCCTTTAACTTTATCTTTGAAAAGAATCCAAACTCAGGTTTGTGCTCCTGGACAACAGGCAGAGGATGGTAAAAGTGGTTGACATGTTCAACAAGATACTTACTAATCATGATCTCCAAATAGTCAAGTTCTTCATCCTTCATTTCTTCTGCCACTTCTGGAAGTGACTGGACAAATCGAAGATCGACGATACGAATAGTTCCATCTGGAGCAATGCCAAAGGCTTCTAAAGCAATAGTGCGGAGTAATATGTTTTTGTTGTGCAAATTGACCAAACATTGAAACATTTTAGTAGCGACATCCTCATTGAGATCTAATGGCTGCAAAGGTCGTCCCCAAGGAGCGAGGACAAGCATCTTATGTGTACCCCAAACATCACCATATGCATAGAACTTGGGTGTAATTCCATTATTTGTAGAATCACAGTCAAGTTTCTTGTAAGCTCTAGCCTCGTATTCCATCATTTTCTTATATTCTAAGCCTCCGTGAGAATGACTATATTCACAGCGGCGAACGATAACATCGAAAACGCCTGTTATGGTTGTATTTGGTGTTTCTTGAAAGAAAACAATAAGTTTACCAGGATTATACTTGTATTTTCTGGCATGCGCATTTGTATAACAAATTTCAGTCCATTCCGTATCATCATTAAAGTCTGGTTTGTTTATTATTGTCACCTTGCAGCTAATAACTTTACAATTGGGACCAAAGTTTCCCCCTGGAAAAATAGAAGTTATTGCTTGAGGAACCAAATCAAAAGTTCTAGAAGAACTATGATGACTGTTAAAATTTTGTTGCCATCTTGAACTGATATGCAAATCAGAGCTTTCCAAATCTTTAGAAATTTCCTCAAGCTTACCTTTCACAAAAGTAGGTTGACGTTTCAAGGAATGTTTTCGTTCATGAGGACAATTTCTAGAAGGATTGTAAGCCAAAGTGTATCTGCGGACAAGAGTAGTTGAGTTGCAATTACTCAGCATTTTACGAACAACACTAGCTCTAGCACCTAGACTAGTTGTTCTTGTAATTTCATTGTTCATCTTAGTATCGACAATATTACTATTAAAAGTAAATCGTGTACTTTCCTCACTATTAGATGAGTTCATGGATAGTTCAGTAGAGTCGAGGGAAGATTCATTTAAATTAGAGGACTCTTGTGAAATTGCAAAAGGTGAAGAAAATGGCTTTTTGAGAGGACTTTGCATAGAGTTGATAATATCAACTGAAATAGAAGACGCCATATAGGATTGTTGAGAGTTAATAAAGCTTGGAATGTTTGCAAATGTTGTATTTAGTATCATCTCAGCATAACTTTCGTAACTGGATAAAAATGATTCGAAGGAATCATTGGAACAATCTGAATCTGAAAAATTGCTCTGACATAGAGACATGTTATCTTCATCATAGTCATTTGTATTGAGTTCAATAGATTTGTAATCTATTTCAGATGAATTACTGTTGCTTGACAAATCAATGAACGACATATTGGAAAAATCATTGTTTTCGATAATAGAAGTAGAATCTTGAGTATTTTGATCATATTTTAAAATTGCTTCATTGATAATTTGGCTATTAATGTTTTCATTTTCACAGCGTTGACCGTCCTTTGTTGTTGAATCGATATTTTGATGACCGCCAACTAATTTGGTACTGCTGTTAACATTCCTAGGGATAGTTTCAGAATGAAGAGATACACCTTTCACAGCTGCAGAAAAAGTACACATGATATAACCAAAAATAGAGGTCTGGTAATTGTTAGATTTTCCGTAAAGAGCTTTGGGGAAAGCACGAGAAAACAAAATTTCACCACCCTTAAGACCACTTGGATCAAAAAGAGAATTATTTGTTCTGCACATAAAACGTATATGAGAATCAGTAGCAATAAATCCAACCTTAATATCATGCATAACCAAGTAGTTAAACTTTTGTCGGATAAGTTGTAAAGTGTACAAATCTTGTAAATGACCTGATTGTCCTCTCAAAGCTTTAAACAAGGATTCGTCGTTTAAGAATTGAGGAATTTCATAATTTCTAACATGCATACTTGCCATGCATTCAGTGAGAGTTGCCTTGGTTGAAGTTACAGTTGAGCCAATGGCCTGTTCATTTTGACTGAGGTCTGAATCTTCAGAAGATTGTGATTTAACACCAAAAATGTGGAAGTCAGGTACTCCAGCATTCTTGTTGGCTAGATTAAGAGTTGAAAACATTTCAAAACATTTAGGAAATATTGATTTTGAATGGATCTGGACTTGTGAAGGGATTTGGCTTCCTCGAACTCGATTGAACTTGGGATTGGTACTAGCAACCGTTCTAGTATCGTCAACAATCACAAAATTCTTGTCAACTACTTCCATGATTCTTGGATCAACACCAGATTGATTTCTATCTCTCAAGAAAAATAATTCTTTTTCAATTACTGATTCAAAGCAATCCCAGTGTCGTGCTTCCTTGAAAGGCTGACTTGGAAGCCAAACACCAGTATCCCCAGTAACCCTAGAATTAGGCATTTGATTGCCATTGATGTAATACGCCATTTTGAATAATAATAGATGTAGATAAAAAAGTAGTCTAAGAGAAAACTTACTCGTTTTACATTTATTTCTATTCAAATCAATATTTATCTCAAGTTATATATATATAGAGGTATGATTAGATTCCTTTATTACATTATTTTCAGATTTGAAATGAGAATAAAATACTTACTTGTTATTTCTGTTTGTTACATTGAATCCACTTATATAAAATTTAAATTCTTCCTTTGTTAAAATTTTCAAATATTGCATTGCATAGTATAAATCCAGGAATCCCTTTGTCTCATAATAGAAACTGAATTATACAATGCATAAATATAACGACTCAGATGAGTGCTAGATCCAACAGCTGGTACTTATGTCATATTTTAATAAATAAATAATAATAACAGTAATAACAAAATAAATAAAACGTAGCAGATTTTTAGTACAAAACAGGATCATGTCAATAATATGTAAAACAAAAATAAAAATGATATGCATGAGTACATGATATGTGAATAATAATAGTAAATATGATATAAAATAAAATAAAAAAATGCACATTTTTTTTCAAATACTTTGAAAAGTCCAGTGTGTGACCTTACTTCTGGATAATTGGATCCGTTTCATCTCCTTCATCCTCCAATAAGAATGGATCTTCAGTAGGTCCTTGTCCATCTTCCCTATTATCTAATCCCTCTTCAGTAGATGATTCTGATCCAAGTTTGGGAATGGCAGAAATATTGGCACCTTGAGTATTGGAATAAAGATCACGAGCTTTCTTCCCAGCAGCTAAATGTTCCAAGTGATCAGGACTATCATCTGCATACATTTCTTCTTCAGGATATTCATCTTCTTCATCGGTTAAAGAAAATTCATTTAGATAGTCAAGCTCATCTCCGTCTTCTTCGTCATGGCTACGGTCCAGCAGAGGGTTGAAAGAATAAGATTTTCCTCCATTTCTGCGACGAGACACAAAAAGATAAATAAGAACTCCAGCAATAAATACAATAATTACAAGAGCGGAACCATAAATCCAGGCAGCAGTGCGTTTGGTCATGCCAAATGTTGGTATAAGTGATTCAGAATGATCCTTATTTTCATCCTGATTACCGTCGTCCTGACTTTCTTGTGATCCGTCAGTAACTGATTCAGTCGGTTCAGAAGCAGAAGATGACGAAGTTTGTTCACCAATGTGTGATGTAGATTCAACTTCATTAGATGTAGTAGTAGAAATATGGGCTGATTGGGTTGTGGATACCGCTTCAGAAACTGACGAAGGATTAGATTGATGATTCTGTTCAATAGGATTACCATTTTTATCCCAGTTATCCTTGTTTCCATTACTGGAACCATCTTCATGTTTAAAATTTTCACCTAAACCGGGGAAAATCATAGCTTTGTCAGCATCCTTTGACACACCCCAAAGTTGTAATTGCCAATCTATCAAAGAACTTCCATCATTAGCAGTGTTAGAATCTCTGACAACAAGACGCCATTCACCAACGGCATCTTCACCCCAATGAGCTACAGACATAAACCTCCAATCATTAACACCTGTCGTAGCTGAATCCATATACCGCATTGGCATAATATCAGATATCATACCAGAAGGGCTAATAAGTTGCATAGACATATCACCTCTTCTTGAAGCTTTAGCGTTAACCAATACATTGACATGTTCAATTTTATCAAAATTGGCATTATCGAGATCTTCTTGTGAGACATTAAAAGTAAAGTCAACGCCTTTTCCTGAACTAGGAATATCCTTGTTTTCTTCTAGAATTGGCCCATGGTACCAGGCTTGAGGTTTCACGAGTTCCCAATCCTTTGCCTGTTCAACAATGTCGTAGGCATCCAGCTTTCCAAACCCAAAGTCATGATGGAAATATTTATTGCTTCCAGATAATTGCCAACCAGGCGATTTTGTATCAAAGGGAACAGCAGACTTCCAAGACAAATACTGGATATCTCTCCAGGTTAGGTCAGGGCGGACAGATAATACCAAAGCAAAAATACCTGCAGCAATGGGAGCAGCTGCCGAAGTTCCACCGTGACTACTGGTACAAGCACCTTTAACATCGGTAGTATGAATGAAATCACCACTACCAGAACTATATGTAACAACCATATTAGCACTACATGCTTCAGAATAACCAGGATGAAGCCCTTTCCTGTCAATAGAAGCTACAGTAACAGAATAAATACTATTGGTATAACCATCAAAGTTACAATTGTCTTGAAAGTTGCCTCCATTCCCTGATGCAAATACGTAGACATTTCCCTTCTTGTCTCTGCCATTTGTAATTGCATTATGCATAGCTTTTCGTACTATGTCTGGTGGTCCTTCCATAGTTTGTCCATCATCGGATGGGCCCCATGAACAGGAATAAATATCATTCTTGTCCATAGCATAATTAATAGCTAAAGCTTCGTCGGCAGGCATAATTCTCTTTGATAAAATTCGAATCCCAGCTACTTTAGCGTCGTAAGCAACACCAACACCACAAGCGTCATTTTTAACAGCCGCTATTTCACCAGCACATCTTGTCCCATGTCTATCATCAGAAAGCCTCGGTCTGGGGAATGGACCAGGGTCGTTAAAATCCCAGGAACCGTCTGGGAAGAAATTTGCTTTTAAATCATCCGTATCTAGATCAAGCCCATCATCAATAACTGCTACACTCACACCTGCACCTGTAACATTATTCATCCATAGTCCAGTAACATTAATGTCGTGACCGTTTTGCACGGGGTTAATCAAATGCCATTGCTCTGGGAAAATGGGATCATGAATATCTAGAGTTTTAACAACTTTAGCAACTGTTGCATCAGAAACTTCACTGGGTCTGTCAAAAGCAACTGGTAGACGTTTGTATAGTTGTCGTGGTTTTAAAACTTCGAGAGATTGTATTCCACTACCCTTCAGATCAACTGTAAATTGGCTACGTTTTTCTAAACGTTTGGAAATGTGGGGTCCGAAATCTACCAACTCACTTTCTCGGTGTATAGGAATTGAAAAAAGGTAATGATTTGGAATTGAATCTAGTCGATGTTCATATGTCCAACCAGATGTATACTCGCTTAACTTAGGATCGGGGCTAAATAACAAGTCCGAATCAATTTCCACTGCAAAGTATAATTTTGAACTATCACGTTCCTGCAGAATTCTGTCAGTTGCCAGAGTGATTGAAGCAAGGTTCAGTATGGCCCAGGTATATTTCAAAAACAAACGAGTCATTTTCAACGATCAATACTAAACAACCAGAGCCAATACTGAAAAGAAGGAGGTAATATTCAGAAAAGGCCACCAGGAAATGAAGGATATTTCAATATTTTAAAATAATGCGACATGGACAATTTGGCAATTTCATACACCGGGTAACTTGGACTTTAAAATTTCCTGTTTCATGGCTCAACGCGGTTTGAACGGTGATCTTATTTTCTACTTGTTTATATCTTCTGCAATAGTCAGCTTGTGCATTAAATTCATTTCCTTCCTCTGATTATTAACATGGTCAAAGCTAGTACGCCCGAGTTGAAAAAGGTATTTTCCAATAACAAACTGACGTGTCAATTTTCACAACCTAACTAATTTTTTTAGTATATGGACAAGAAGGTATTTCTTCAACTGAATGGTTCAAGAAATGTCACCGGTGTCTTGCGAGGATATGATGTATTTCTGAACATCGTTATTGCGGAAGCTGTCGAGAAAACTTCAAATGGTGAACTGGTTCAAATTGGCACTGCTGTAATCAGAGGAAATTCTGTTGTATCCGTGGAGGTATGTCAATCATGAAATGAACCTATTTTTGAATGATTTACTAACGTATATTTCTTAAGGCTCTTGAACGTATTTAAGATATTACCGAGATTCTTTTCTTCTTATTCCCTAAACCAAATGCATACTCTATAATCAAATCATGATACTACATTCCATAAGTTATTTATTACTACAAACTTGATACTTAAAAATACATATAAGAATTGATAAATATTTCGCACGACATACGTTACTAATCCATATATGTACGATTCATCATATATTACATAACGTATAAATTGGGACATATCCTGCAACAATAGCGATAACGTTTATTACTTCTTTCATGCATTCAGGCTAGATGATACATACGGCATACAATTTTTTACTTAGTCAGGAGTAGCCTATGTATAAACTATAGAACCTACATCGACGTGCCATAAGTAATAATTTGTAATATATGAGTTTTATGGGAACGTAGATACTGTCATATTATTAGGGTATACTAATACTATGTGTATTTGTAGCTTTCTTCTGTAGTTCTTTATTCGCAAGAACTACATGGTACCAACACGAGCAACTCGATACCTTAATTAGCCGGAACTACGGTGTAGCGGTAATTTTCTCAAACATTAATTTCGGCATTTTCCATCCAAAATCCATACATTCTATTACAGCGCCGTACGTTAACATACTTGCTATATCATACCTACCACGATACATTTGGTTTCTGGTTTTCTCCATGGCCCCGGTATGTTTCCATGATATATCTCAACCTGTCGTATCTAGAGTATATACATTTGACAAGATTACAACTTTCAGATAAAAAAAAATCTTTTATTTACCCTTTTTGGAATTGACTAATTTTTTCGATCTCAACGGGATTTTTTCTTTTTCCTATTGAGGAGTCATTGATCGCTGCATAGAAAGTATAAAAGCAAAGCTTGAGACCTAAAAGGATGGACAAATAACATTAAATATCTTCATGACAACTACATTGGACGTTCATGAGGAGTCCGTTGAGTTAAGCTCACGACTGTCTAAAAGTGTGGAACCTAACTTTTATACTTCAGGGACTACAAGAAGGTGGGTAAACGATGAAAGCCCCCCTGCAGAAACTACATTTGAAGTATCGAGCTCCGAAGAAGATGAACGAACAATATCTGAATCTGACGAGCCGGCATATCCTGAAGGTGGTTTTAAAGCTTGGATTGTAGTACTAGGAAGTTTTTTGGGAATGATTGCTACAGCCGGATTAATTAATGGTGTAGGAGCTGTTCAAGCATATCTTGTAACACATCAACTAGAAGATATGTCGGATTCTAAAATAGCCTGGATTTTTTCAATCATGATGTCGTTGAGTTATTTCTTATCTGGTATTTCAGGGCCTCTATTTGATTCATATGGTCCATTCTATCTTGGGATGGCAGGAACATTTTTCTTGGGACTTGGTATCTTAACAGCGAGTGTTTCAAAGGAATACTATCAATTCTTTTTGAGTTTTGGAGTGTGTACAGGTATAGGACTTGGTCTGACAATTAGTCCATTGTTCATTATCGTAGGACATTGGTTTAATGTTAAAAGAGGTGCTGCAACTGGATTGGCATCAGTTGGATCGAGTTTGGGTGGTGCTATTTTCCCCATTATGCTACGAGCACTTTACGATTCAGTTGGATATGGATGGGCAGTTCGAGTATTAGGATTCATATGTTTTGGGTTGATGCTAATATCAACTTTATTGATGCGACCAAGATTAAAGAAAACTGCATTTAGATTTTCGTTTAACAGTTTGGTTGATATTAAAGGTTTAAAAGATATGAAATTCTTATGGTTAATTATAGGAAATATGTGCAGTGAACTTGCCGTGGTCATCGGCTTGACATATCTAGCTTCGTACGCTTTAGCTCAGGGTATGTCCCAATCCTTATCTTACGCAATGCTTACCATAATCAACGCCACGGGCATGATAGGTCGGTGGATCGGCGGCATTATCAGTGACTATCTCGGTCGATTTAACACTACTATTACTTTTGCAATTTATGCCGCCCTCACTGTGTTTTGTATCTGGCTTCCCTTTGGACATTCTCCTGCTGCGCTCATTGTATTTTCTGCTCTTCATGGATTTTCTAACGGTGCGATATTCTCTCTTACCCCTGTTTGTTGCAGTCAAATATCCAGATCAGATGAATACGGTAAACGAATTGGAACTATGTTTTTCTTCACTGCATTTAGTGTTCTAATAGGTATCCCTATTTCAGCTTCTTTGATTAAAGACAATGGTCAAAAATTTACCTACTTGGTCGTGTTCACAGGAATTTTGTATTCGGTTTCAGCATCTGGTTTCTTCATATCGAGATGTTATGGAGTGGGATTGAAATGGTGTAAAGTGTAAACTTTTTGGAAAGAATTAACATTTTAATGTGTATAAAGATGCAATTACATACATGGTACACGTAGACTTTACATGTTGTGCTATATTAGAAGTAACAAAAACATTTTCACTGGATTCAAATACAGAACTTCTTTCGCCAATTGTTTCTCGACACTTCAAGGTTTGCCTCCAACCAATGGCACTCCCATCGTTTCCTCAACACTTGCTAGGTCGGTTGGCACTGTAGAGACATCCTCCAAAGCCAAATTTGTTCCCAGCTCTGTGAAGAAGAAAACCACAGTAATGAAGATCTAGATATCTCTTCTTTAAACTTCCCCTTTCTCCTTTCTGACAAACCCAACTGCTCCAACTCCCAATAGAAAGGTAATCGATTTGAGATCTGGAGACTGAAATTTTACTTCTAGCCCTTCCAAGCCTACCAACAAATTCTCCGTTAACGAAGATGTAACAAGTTTGAAGTCTGCCACACTCTCTCCTTTCTCTTCGAAGACTGATCCAGGGTCGTTCGTTTGACTCACTCCTTCTCGCAGATTTCTCCTCCTCCTTTTCTCTAATTTCCTGCGTGCCAAATGCTAATGAACAAGAAGACCCAGTTTTGTTGGACCATAGTCTACCGGATCTGCCTAGAAAATCCTCAACATTTATTCTCTGCCTCTGACCCATCCTGACTCTTTCTCTCCAAAACCTGCAATGTCAAAATTCCTTTCCCACGACTCTTCCGATCAAGCCCTGATTCTGCCTCCGCCATTATTTGGAATAGTAATTCTATTTGTCTGGTCCCAGAAAACACACCATCAGATCCTGTCCTAGCCCATCTTGTCACGAACAGTACTTTTATCATCAACCATAACACATTTCGCCTCATATATATTTAAGCACCATTATCCTCCCAATATTTGAAGTGAACTACTTGAGGTCTTTCTTTTTACGAATCCCTTCTTTCTCATCTCTCCAAAAACCCACGTCACTGCCCAATCCTACTTGAAGGCGACTTCAATAATGGACGATAGTGACTCTTTCAGACATGTACGAGTTAATTCGGCCACCTCAAAATACCGCCTAACCGAACTAACTGAGTATTTCTCTCCCTAGGATTATTCCGGAACTATTCCCCCAGACACCCCTTTTTTCACGCAGTGTTCTCACTCCAGAGAACTTATCTTTTCTGGAAATCTGACAAGACCAGCCCCGCATCTAGACAGTCTTTACGCAACTCTGGAAGAGCAAAACTTGTCAACGAGAAGGTCTGATTTTATCTACAACACCCATTTCCCTACTTTTTATTGTTTCGAAACTGCATTTACACCAAGTGACAAGCTATTTGGAAAAGGATTCTTCGAGATCGTCAACGACTTCATTGAAAATAAAACTTTCCAAGATTTCTGCTTCATCAAAATACGGCAAGCTCTGAATTTCGAATCTTTCATAGATATCTTGGGACATTGGATAGCTGAAAACAAAGAGTAGTCAAAAGTCTTAAACCTCTAATCAAAAAACACTTGCTCATCAAAAAGTCGAATCTTTGATGTTTTTTCCTTCTTTTTCAGGGGTCGTGCCTTTTGAGATGGCCCCTCCTTCATCTCCCAATTCACAAAACAAGAAGGCAACTAAGCTTCTAAAAAAAAATAAAAACTCGATTGCTCTATTAGATAGTTATGTAGATGTGTTTAATTAGAACGAAAAGTTCTCGATTTCATTAAGTCTGCACACCTCGCCAACCGGTCACCCTAGTCAATGTGTCCCATGTACCATTGAGTAACGAGTATGGAGTACCGTTCTGCCACTGCTTCCTCTTCTGGGTCGGTATAACCCTCTAAGACAAATACTTCTTTCTCTTTCTATTCAACGTTCTCCGTTCTACACATGGGAACCTGGATAAGAGTTCCAAGGTTAACTCATGATGAGTTTTTTCTTTCTTTCCAGCATACATAAGTAACAATGTAGGTACCTACCTACATAGTGTGTATTTATTTTGCTTTCTGATACAAATTTTTATTCATAAATTTTCTTACATGAAACATATAGTATGTACGTACCTACTTGTATGTATTTATGTATTCATGAAAATGAAATTAACTCACAAAAAAATACATTCCATATAAGCCAAACTTCTAATTCAATCATCAGCTGTTCTTATTTTATCTTCGAGTTGCAATATTTGGGATGTATATACCAGTGTATAATTTATAAATCAACAACTTTCACGCTTGTTATTATATTATCATCTTACAATTATTTAAAATATATTATTGTCATCCCAACGTATATGTAGTCTACATAGTGTTTGTATTATATCAGGATTCAGTACAACTAACATTAAAATGGTAGAAGTATTTCAAACATCTATCAACTTTTGCAATGTATACATACCTATGTAGATAGTTACTACTATTCACAAACATAAACTTTCTATGGTATTCCCAATTTTTGTTCAGCTATTGTACTTGCGGGTACAATTATTAGTCCCATATTTGTTTCAATGACTTAAAAATTGGTGAACATGGGATGTTATAATGTTTGGATTGATAGATCCTCTGAGAAACTTAAGAGGTATATTCCAAGGTTGGAACGTATATTTCATTAAATTATATAATTTTTTTTAAGTATATCGAAATAGTACATACATATGAAATTGATGGGATGGAAACCGCAAGAGAAATTTTAATCGAGTAAGCTTCCCAGGCTCATTACATTTGCTGAGTGCTCACTGGTTGAGTCTTTATGGCTAGCACTGCTTGAATATGGGGACTTAGACAACACTATAGTTGCAGATGAATCAGCTGAGCTAGACAATGTAGAATCAGCAACTATCGAAGGTTCTGTTGCAACAGCCGTCCTTGGTTCAGAAGTATTGGCAGAGGAAGGAGAAGGTATTGATTCATTTGTAGAAACAGGGGGTTCAACATGAATTGCAGCCTTGCCTTTGGATCTTTTAGGTGGTCTCTCAGCTCCATTTTTAGATTTAGTTGCTCGTTTCCTGGGAGCCTTCTTAGGTTTGTCCTCACTATTTTTACCGGGTTTTCCATTATCTTTAGGATCTGCAAACTCAATCATAAGTTTCTGACTTTCATTGGCTTTATCCTCCATTTCAAGTCGTTCTTCGTGTAGTTGCCGCTCAATAGTATTAATTTCTTGTTGCTCCCGTTCAATTTGGATGACTCGAAGGCCTGATTTTTCCTCGATTTTAGGAATTTGGAGGTTGAGCGCACCCCATCGTTTCACCCAACGTGACGAACGTCGAAAAATTTGTGCCCTGGCTGTATCCTCTTCACCATAATCAGTTCCTAATGTAACTCGTCTCTTGATAATAATATGATTTGCTTCTTCATCCTCTACAGGACGTTCATCGTAGTCTGAATCATAAAGAGAGTCAACGCTTCTAACTTTATGCCACTCTCTTATCAAACCCCCTTCAATGTAACGAGTTCTTCTAAACTTTCTGTAAGATTTTTTAAGAACTTTTGTAATCTCTTTTGTAGTCTGATTCTTGAGAGTTGTGTTTCCAGTAGAAGAAGTTTTAGCTGGCCTTCTAATAATTAATCGTAATTTTGGATTAGTCTTCTCAACCTGAGTGGTTTCGGCATTTCCAGCAGGAACTGAATTATTTCCATTGGCTCTTCTTTTAGGTCCGTGATTAGAAGAACTTGAATTCAAAGTAGTAATTCCACTTTTCATGAATAACTCTCTTTGAGCTTTCATAGTGTTGCCAAATTGAACTTCTTCAACTGTATCAATATTTTCTTTAGCTTGTTCTTCCGGAGTAAGAACTACAAATTTAGGTATCTTAGTACCGTCACCGCTTCCATCACCGAATGGGTTCTTCTTTAGCTGTTCTGGGGATAAATCTGTTTCAAGGTAAGCCCACATTAACCATAAAAAGACGTTTGCACGAGATGAACTTGAGAGTCCTTTATTCATGATAATATCATGGAACTCATATTTTTCATCCTTTCTGAAAAATTGTTCGTAGACTTCATTTGCAAATGTCGACACAAGAAATGCTAAATTGATGGGATTGGTACGCTTTAATCTTTTTAATTCTTGGAAAGTGCCAGGTTCTTGTCGATCATCACAAGCACCCTTTAATATACTTTTCAGTCTAGGGGCATCCTGAAGTTGTTTGTAATCACTTTGGTCTGAATAAGTTTGTAGACTTGGAATAGGATGATAGGTTCTCAGCATTGCTCGCATTTCGAGAAAAAAATTAAGAGTAGTGTTCATTCTTCCTATGTTAACTAACAAGCATACCATTGCCATATTAAGTGCAGCATCACGCTCATACAAAAGCTTTTCGCCGAGGACTCGAGAGGTCTTTGAGGATCTCGCCATAGCATCAATATATATATCGGCGAAAGTTAGGTTTTCGTTATTATTGTAACTATTAGTGAAGACCTTACGGTCATCATTAAAAATGTATGATAACAAATCATATTGAATGTCGACTCTCCATAATGGTTCACCATCTGACTTTTTCAAGTGTTTAATTTTTGATCCAGTATGCAAAGTCTGATATGCACGATGATGAGAACGCTTGCTTTCCGAAGCTTTATATCTTCTATTTTGCACAACCGTCTCAGTTTTCGTCCATAAGAGACGGTGTGAGTCTTTGGTAGATTTTGAATTGTCGTCTATGTCTGTGGTAGTTTCCTGAGAAATAGTTTCGAGATTAGGAGAATTCTCTTCCTGAGGGCTGGATTCTTCATGTTCCTCATGTTCCTCAGGTTCTTCAAGTTCCACAGACTCTGGTCGAGGGTTGTTAATGGACTGAAAAGGCATTGTCAAATAGAAAAATGTATAAAATGTATTTAAATGGGATGCAAAAAGAAGGATGATGTTGTGTTTCGATAGGTACTGTTTTGTATTTTAACTATAAGAAGTTGTATTGGATGCTTATTCAACTTTGATATTATAGAAAAAGAATATTGAGGTATGAAAAAAAGGGGGGAAAAGAAGAAGAAAACGAAGAAAAATGGGTAGAAAAAATAAATTGGTGGCATGGCATATTTAATTGGGTTTGTCCTTGCCCAGTAGTGATCTCAATCGTGGTAAATTTCGTCTTAATTTGGGAGGAACTCTCTACGCGTGTTTTGGGCGTATCTTCTATGCCATAATATATGTGTTCAATCCTGAAGTAAGCCAATTTTACCACAACAATTGTTTTTATAATTAAAATAATGTCTTTGTCATAAATCTCAAAGTTGATTCTTCAAACATTTGGCCACATTGCCATAGAGAAAAAAATTATTTTACGAGTGTTTTCTTTTCATTTATACTAGGTTTATTCTTGTTGAAGTGATTTTGTTACATTGAGAAGTGTGACAGAAAATCTGTATTCGACAAATATTTTACACATTGGACCTTTTATTTACATTTATATGTGCTTGATATAACTATCATTGAATATTATTATTGTTAATGCTTTCTCTTCTCATTAAATGACCAGAATATAAGCCATCTGTAAATACCATATAGGTACCTATGTAAGTATATACCTTGGGACTTGCATAAATGTAGTTATTGTATTTTTCTGATATATATATTTCTAAGTAACTACTATTACAACCAGCTAAGGAAAACTGAGCTCGAAAGATTACACGGAGAGAGCCTGTGCATAGAGTTAGTGAGAGAAGGAATGTAACTCGTGAGGGCTTGGTGACTCGGAGTGAGGTTTAGGCCTTAGGCCCTGGAGAGAGGTGCGTGCGAGATCTAAGTGTAATACTAGTACAGGCTCTATTGGGTTTATATCAATCACCAATATGTGACACATAGTATAATATTTATTAAAAGAAAGAAATGAATTTCCATAAACATTGTAATGAGTCTTGTCTATTCACATTGTTATCTCTTGCTGATGTCTCAATATACATGTGTCCCAATGGCAGCCATTGCAACATAGTAGGATTAAATTGGACAAAAATGTTATCTCTTAAATCTCCTATTACTAGTACTATGTATTATTTTCATGGTACCACCTTTGGAAAGTACATTCAATATAGTCAAATACAGCATCTACACACTTATCTGTAGGTGTGTACATATAGATATTGATTGATTGCAAGATAACATGTTGACAGAATTAAAATGGGGAGAATACATATTTACTTTATTTAATACTGTATTTATTTGTATTTAATTAAAAGTCAAATTTAGTTTATACACCTACATTAAAGCATGAATATTTCATTTAATCCTGGTATCAATCTTTTTCCAAAACAGTCAGAATAATTCAATAGAAAACTAATTTTTTTCTTCTTTTTATTATATATATATATATATATATATATATATATATATATATATATATTCATTTCTCATGTTTTCCATCTCTTATAAACATGTTATTTAGCAGTTCATATACTAGAGATATAATCCCAGAAAATGCTGCCAAAAATAGCGATATAGTTATTCATTGTATGGAATTAGACGAAAATGTTGGCTCGCCTTCTTCAACTCAACATGGGAAAGACAGAGCATATGCAGTCAATACACAAATTAATTTGGATGAATTCCACGTTTTGCAAGAGCAAATATCTGCAACAAAGTCTAGAGTTAAATTTCTTACTTTATTACGGTATGCAACCAGGCATGACATTGTTATATTAATTTTAGCTTACCTTTGTGCAATTATCTCAGGAGCCGCATTACCATTCACAAATTTTGTTTTGGGTGAAATGACACAAGACTTCTCAGATTTATTGACGGAAACTTTAACACCACAAGATTTTAGACCTGAGGTGACAAAGTATACTTTGTACTTTATTTATATTGGGTTAGGAGTAGGTCTTACGTCCTGTATTTCAACTTATTTGTTGGCAGATAGAGGTGAGATTTTGGCCGGAAGAATTAGGAAAAGGTACTTTTCTGCAATAGTGAATCAAAATGCTGCATACTTTGAGTACATGGGACATAGCGAAGTCACAAAACGTATCATAGATGATACTCATTTAATCCAAGAAGCTATTTCTGAAAATTCTGGAATTGCCACAGCTCACATATCAGCCTTTATATCAGCACTGGTGGTGGGATTTATTAGCTCTTGGAAAATTACATGTTTAATGATTTCTGCTATTGTTTGTGTGGCTGGAATTGGTGCTTTTGGGGTAGCAAGAATGAAAAAATGGGATAGAGTGATTGAGCCCTACAGAGTCAATACTGATAATTGTGCATTACAAGTTATTAAATCTATACATACATCAGCAGCATTTGGTGCATCTCATAAGCATTCGAAACGTTTAGACGAAAAATGGAAAACAATTATGGAACTTTCTTTTAGAAAAATTTACGTTTTGGCTATGTCAGTAGCTTTCTGTTGGTTTTCAGTCTATGCAGTTTATGCTGTTGCATTTTGGCAGGGATCTAAAGAAGTAGAAAATTACACAATTGATTCAGGAAGTCTTATTACAACTATTACTGCAATTGTCATGGGTGGATTTTCTTTAAGTACCATGTGGCCTACAGTTCAGTCTATAATAAAAGGAATTGAAGCAGGTGAAAGAATTTTTGAAACTATTGACAGAAAAATTCCTACTGAAAAATCCAGTTTTGATAATGGTATTAAATTAAGTAGCTTAAAAGGAAAAATTCAATTTGATAATATTAGGTTGAGGTTTCATTCTAATCCCAATAAACTTGTTCTCAATAATGTTAGTCTAACTGTCAATTCAGGCGAAACTTTAGCTATCGTGGGACCTTCAAGTTCTGGAAAATCTGCTTTACTTGGGCTATTGGAAAATCATTACTCACCTGTGAAAGGAAAGATTCTAATTGATGATATTGATATAAAAGAGTTAAACATTCAATATTTGCGTCAAAATATTGCATATCTTTCTCATGATGCGTTTCTATTTTCTGGCACTATATATGAAAACATTGTACAGGGTCTTGAGTTTACACCGTTTGCAAATGAAGAAGATTCTATTAAAACTCAGATGGTAATAAAAGTTTGTCGCGAAATAAATGCTTGGGGATTTGTCTTATCTTTGAAAGATGGTCTTCATAGTCAAGTTGGTGAACGGGGAAGTTTACTTTCAATAAGTCGAAGACAGCAAATTGCAATCGCAAGAGCATTAATATCTCAGCCAAAAATAATTGTTCTTGACGAAGCTATGTCAGCATTAAGCCCTAGATCCGAAAGTGCAGTACTCGCAACATTGACAAAAATTAAAAATACCTGTACTACAATTTTTGTCACACGGCGGTTACCTGTGTTACAAAAATCTGACAGAATAGTTATTTTAAAAGATGGTAATATTATAGAGCAGGGAACGCATAGATCTTTGTTAAAATCTTCTCTATGGTATGGTTCTTTCATTGATCAAAATAATGAACAAGTTACATATAATAAAAAGCCCTTAATGATGTTCAATAAAGGAAGACAAATGGAGAATAAGATATTAACAGCAACAAGATATGGATGTGAAAATAACGCTTATGATATATTAGATTGGAATGCGTCAATTCAAGATCCTATGGACTTTACAAGATCTAACTCTAAAAAGCAATCTGATACAATAACTAAATTTTCGTCATCGTCACTTGTTGGAATGGTAAGTAAAAAATTCACTGTAATTAAAAGGAAATGTTGTACCAACTTTTTTTTAATTAGTTATTAAGAGTAAATCATGAAGGATACAGGGATTTGTCAATCGGTGGAATAGCTGCTGCTTTTTGTGGAATAGGATATCCAATTTTATCAGTTTGTTTTTCACGATGCATGGAAGCACTAATGGTCTCTGAAGAACGATATCATGTCATGAGATCTCAAGTAAATCGCTATGCCTTCTATTTAATTATTCTTGCTATAAGTGAGTTCCTTGCATATTTTGTCATGTACACATTTATGGGCAGAGCTGGTGAACGAGTCGAGAGAAAAATTAAGTACACCGTATTTCGACATCTTCTTCGATTAGACTTGGAGTTTTATGATAGTGGAAAAACAGGTAGTGAAGCTGTTGCTCTTATGATATTACGAGATGTGTCATCATTACGAGAATTTGGTGGAAGCGCAGTAGGACAGATATTTTCAGCAACCATTACAATGCTAGTTGGGGTGTTTGTAGCTATTTCCGCTGATTGGAGACTAGGACTAGTATGTGCAGGTTGCATGCCGGTTTTAATTACCAGTGGATTCTTACTTTTTAAAGTCCAATCCCGCTTTCAAAATAGAACCAAAAAAGCTTACGAAGCCTCTGGCATTTATGCCGGTGAAGTAGTGTGTAGTATCAGAGAAGTGAATTCGCTTACACGAGAACAAGATGTCGCACAAAGGTATTTTGATGAGATCGAACACCAAATTCAACTTTCACGCAAATATACTATAAGGACAGCAGGATTTTACGCTATTGCACAAATTATTTCTCCTCTTTGTATTAGCTTGGGATTTTGGTATGGAAGCGTCTTGCTTTTGAAGGAAGAAGTTGACATGTATCAATTTTATGTGTCTTTTATGGCGTTAGTTACAGGCTCTCAGGCAGTTCAATCCATATTTTCATACGCCCCATCTATCAATGAAGCCAAAAAGTGCACGGGAAATATTGTACGGTTGCTAGATAAAATTCCCGAATTCGATGAATGTTCTATATCTGGAATAAAAATCACACAAAATTCAAATTCTGAACCTACATATGGCGGTACATTTATTCCAGTTGCTGGTGGGATTGAATTACGAGGAGTCTATTTTAGATTCTCATTTGCTCCTGAACTAACAGTACTTCGAGGAGTAACTTTAAAAGTAAATCCAAGACAATTTACAGTGATTGTTTCACCACAATGTAACAGTGAAGGAAGTTCAATTTTGGAGCTCCTTGAACGATTTTATAAACCTTTATCCGGAGAAATTTTTATGGATGGATGGAAAATCTCTGAACTAAATCTTGAGAATTATCGTTATCAACTTGGCTATGTCCATCACCAAGCTACAATGTTGGAAGATCTTAGTATTATGGATAATATGCTAATCGGTATTTGTGATTTCGAATCATACAAAATTACACTTGAAATGAAACATGAGATGGTCTTTGAAGCATGCCGTAAAGCACAAATACATGAATTTATTCTCCATCTACCTGAAGGTTACAACACAACTTCTGGTGTAATATATTCTGAGTGTCAACGTATACGACTAGCGTTGGCACGTGCAATTGTGAGAAACCCAAAAGTTCTTCTTATTGATATGATTTCAAGCGAAGATTATTTGACAAATACCAATAATGAAGACATAATGTCAGCAATCAATAGTGTCGCTCGAGGGCGTACTACAATTATGGTTACAAATGATGTACGATTTACAGAAAGTGTAGACCAGATATATGTTATGGATAACGGTATTATTATAGAACATGGAACCAGACAAGAGCTTCTTATTAATCAAGGTAGATACTCCCGTCTAGAACTTCCATAGAGCTGGTTGGATGTTTAGAGTACAGGATACAATATAAATATGTATTTAAGAATTATGGTCCATTGAATAAAAAATACAAGAAGCGTAAATTAATTTATTTGATATTTTATCTAGGCACACATTCAGTTTTATGAAGACTGTTAATCCAAGTCCTATTAAATTATAATGTTTATAGTTGGCATACCGATATTTACTGGAGATCCTGAAAATAAACGAGACGTCTAAAAACATAAATTACATATATATCGAAAATAAAATTAACTTTAATCATGTAAGTACGCGGATAATATACAGGGAAGAAGGTATAATAATGTCAGAATTAATATGTTTTACTATATAGAAAATCTGACCAAAAAAGAAAGCCTTGTACCCATTGAAACTAGTATGCAAAATCTAGATAAGAATGAAAAATGATTTGCTACGACGATTCTGGTTGTTTGAAGTCGTCTAAGTTTATTACATTTGCTGGTTTGTTGTCGAAAAGAATAAAATGTTGAAAAAGGAAATAAAAATCGAAAAGCATAGTGACCAATGAAAGAAACATTTTACTTCTATTACCATCCCACACACCTTTCCAAATATCAATTCCACTAGCGTTAATATTCCCCAAATATGCATCCAAATATAATTGTGCGAGAGATGAAACTCCTCCGACCACATCTAAAATGGTCGAATTGATTGCCCATCCTTTTGTTGAACGTCTTCGATGATTGTGAATTATCTGGGGGATATATTTTGTAAGGGACATAAAAACTTTTAAATACCCTAGAATTTGTGCAACTTCAAGAAGAGTGTAGACTGAATGGGAGCCTAATAAAATGACGTTGCCAATTGTATAAACGCAAAAGGCCACGATCGAAATGATAAGATACATTACTGGCGTTGAAATGTGCTGATTTTTACCCTTTTTAAAATAATTGGAAAATTTGACCTGATAGTAGACGACTAGAACACATATAAGCCCATGGATCGTGTAAGCAAGATCATTAACCTTGACCAAAGGGTAATAGTGGTACATTGAATAGAATTCTTTACGGACAACGGGATTAAAATAAAACATGCACATGCTAGTAGTGTAGCAAAGGTAACCGATGAGATTTAGATGTAAGAAATCCAACGATATTCCTTTGACAGACTTGAGTCTGAGATTAAGTAGAATTGGAGGATATGAAGCCAGACCCTGTAAAATCATGTCGTAGTTAGCAAAATATTCGTTAAGGATCTCCAGAAAGATCAAATATCAATCCATACCCACGAGATAAAATAAGTCCAGCCTAAAAGGCTCGAGAGTGACTTAAGATCCATCATTATAATAAAAATGGGCTCCTGAACCCCTTTTTGTCGAGAAAAACTAGTTGGAAAATAACAATAAACAAGTTTTTTTCACACGTAAGCGGCGTGTGCCCAAGTACAAAATAAATCTACTTTTTTTTTTTTTTTTTTTTTTTTTTTTTTTTTTTTTTTTTTTTTTTTTAGTTCTATTTTGCTATGGTGTTTATGTAATTTTATGTATAGAACTGAAAATGAAATCCGAAATTTATATGGTTTTATATATAAGAAAAATCTTTGGATTAGCTCATATTGAGCTCAGTTGGAGAACTAATCCTGGTTCCCATTTCTTGAAGTAATCACTTTCTCATATTTGTATTGCAATATTTGTAGCAAGCTAGTTGCTTTTGAAGGGTCTTGAGCTCTCCCAAATCTAGAAGCTTTCTCCTTGATCGTGATCATATAGATATGTCTTCCGATGGTTTTAGAATTGGCTATAACACCCTCTGTCCTTGAAAAATACGAACCAAATGAAATTCTTCATGACTATCTTTTGTTTTGCACTAAAATTTATTCCACTATCGTAATATATTGGAACGTTGGTATATTAAATGAGTTATTTCTCCAGTTCCGGCACTACAGTGAGAACAATTCTTCTTTCCATGACCAAGACGTAAATTAGGGGCATCTGGAAGGGCGGAAAAATTGTTGTAGTTTTGTAGCAAGCCATAGATGAATTGTTTTAGAATATCCGATGCTCGGACATCATCATGAGACAGCTTTTCACAACTCTTCCAAATATCAGCTCCTATTTGGACACCAAAGGACTCGCTGACTTTGGGGTTTGCATAATCTTGTCCTTACAAAAATTTTCAGAAACTCTCTTGAATGATGAAAGAACTAATCTGTCACTAGGTTCTTTCACCATTGGATATTTTGGACGTATAATAATGTTGATACTGGGTCGCAAAAACACTACAAATAATATGGGTATCCTGCTTATACAGGGTTATCTGTAACAAGGACTTTGGTGATTGAATTATGGAGGGATCAAAGAATTTGCTGATGAAAGTCTTGATGGTATGGTCGACCGAGTTCTTTGCACCTATCGTAGCAGAATAGCACGGCAGAATACCTTCTTGATAGACAGACAAAGCCATACCTGGGAGAGAGAGGAAGTCAGGTCAAACGAGCGACTCTGGAATAACCTTCAGAAAAGAAGGAGAGACTGTGGCAGACTTCAAACTTGTTACTTCTTCGCCGACGGAGGAGCTTTTAGTAAGCTTGGAAGGATTAGAAATAAAAATATAGTCCCCAGATCTCAAATCGATTCCTTTTTTATTGGGAGTTGGAGCAGTTGATTTATCTTGATCTCCTTCACTGTGGTTGTCTCCTTGACAGATTTGGGGACAAATTTAGTTTTGAAAGATGTTTTCAATGACAACTGACCTGGCAGGAGTTGAGTAACGATAGGAGTCCAATTGGTGGGAGATAGACCGTGAAATGACCAGAAACGATTGAACAAGGAAATCTCTTGCACAAGCAAGACGAGTGTGAAAAAGGTTCTTAAAGTAGATGCAATAGACGGCTTTAAAGGAAAAAGATCCAGGAGAGTTAGTTCTAAAGAAAAAGGGTTTGTGTTTTCTTAGACAGACTCATTTAGGAATATACTTACAGAGTAGTACTATCTACTTCCAAAAACAGGAGCTTTCTTTCCTTTCATCTCTTCCCTCATGCGGTTAGAGATTACTAAGACACATGCAAGTTGTTCTGCAGTAAGTTGGAAATGCTTAAGTGTCTCAGGGTCGAATGCAACTTCTACCCGTTTTAGAGATTTATCTTTTTAAAGTAGAAAAAATATTGTGTATTTCAGCATCAGGTCCAAGATGTTGGAAGACGGACGCTGAGAATCTACAAGTCTTTGGGTGGAAGCGGAAGTTGCAAACTCCTTGAAATCTAGTCTCTTCTTTTTTGATGGTAGAAGAGAAGAAGAGTCTACCTGAGAAAGTCTCAGCGTCCTCATTGGTGAAAATGAAAGACATTTCAGACGTGGAGAAGTATTCTATCAACCTAGCTCTAACTTCGTTTTTTTTTTATTGATTCTCAAAAAGAAATAAGGAGTCTAAGAGGGGACAGTAGGGATGGTCTTAACTTTCTATTCTCCAAAGATAGACATACCGGTGAAAATTTGGCAGAGGGAAGTTGCGAAAAAGCTTTAAAAGATTCAGTTAAAATAGGTGGATCAACTGGAGATTTCCTTCTTTCTGTAATTGCCATCTTAATATCAAATTCAGGTCAATCACCGTATTGAGCAACAAGAGTTCTATCTCTGTCAAATTTTGCTTCTAATATTTTGCGTTGAAGTTTCTTCTTTTTTGTGCAAATGTGTTTTAGCACTTTTGTTACGTTTTCTTTTCTTTCTATCTCCATTTTTCCAAAGGCTTCTCTAAATAAATGGATTACAGTAAAATCGGTTTTTGAAAAATGTATGGTTAATAACGCTATTTGCATTGTTAAAGTATCTTCGGCAGGTCGGGGTAATTTGTCTTTATAAGTTTTGGATTAATAGCCTTTAACAGTAATATGCTTTTTTCTTCGTCCATTCACATTTGTTCTATATTATTGAACAAATCTTAGTTTTAGTGATAAAATATTAATTGCATATTTCATACAAAATAAGTACCTATATAATAAAATCATATTTCAAGCTTGATAGTACAAATTGAAGAGAATTATATTGCAGACCGTTAATACATGTGTTCACTAACCTGTTGCTCTGGTGGCGTGGTAAATAAATTATTTGAAGAGAAACAACGCTGTAATATATAATAAAAGCTTGCTGTTCAGCGTAATATTCATGTTTAAACGCTATTCTAAACTTTGAATAAAAATCATCCCTTGGATCAGCTCTAGTACTATACCTATAACACCTGTGTAAACGGCAGGTGGCTGGAATCAATTAATTCACTTAAGATAGTTCTATGTAACATGTAAGAATATCATGATATATTATAGGTTTCTTATAGTTCTGAGTACATACAGTCGAATAAATTTGACTCTAACTGTGTTATTAAAAATAATTTAAACAATAACAGTAGACTCTTTATTAGGCAAATGTTGAGTACCATACAATAGAGTCAATACATACCAAATTACTTTATGAAGACAACGGATTTAATTAAGTGAAAGAATACAAAATCTAACTAAATTATATAGTACAACATATTGAAGGAAAGGGACATGGCTTAACATAACCACAAGATATAACTATTATTGTTGTAGATGCAGGAACAGAATATTATTTCCTGACAAAGCTAATGGCGTTGTTCAAGGGGAATAATAACTAAAGTTAATAAACCCAAATTTGAAAACGCACATCCGTTTTGGTTTCATCATGATAAACACATGAAAAAAAAATAAATAAATAAAAAATAATAATGAAATAAAAAATAAAAAAATAAAAAAATAAAAACCGGATGGATTAATTTGTAAAACCAGTAATAGAGACAAGAAAAAAAGAATATATTTGATAAAAATTAGCTGGAGGAGAGAAAAGTTTGAGAGCGGCAAATAACATCGAAAAATATCACAACGGTGTGAATATCACTAATTTTAATAAGATAAGTCATAAAATTTTAATAAGAGTAAAAAAGAAAATTGAGATTGAGTGATTGTGAGAACAGTCTAAAGAAGATGACACCACATTGGCGAGTAGAAGCATTTCACGTTTTGTGTGCAATTAATAACGCAAAGAAATCAGCCTGGCATAAGCAAAAACCACGTCACATAAATAAAACTCATTGCATAAGTTAGAAGGGAAACTTAGAACTTGAAATATTTCCAGAAGAGATAAAATAACTTCCTCACAATAAGTTCAAGTAGTGTGTAAAAATGAGATTTTATAAATTAATGATAAATAAAATATTGCAAATTATTTGTTTAATAGAAATGCAATAGCCAACGTAAAGCTATAATATTTTTAAATATAATAACCCTGGAATGTTTGCCAATGGATTTTGATCACATGGGATTCATAGAAACTCCCAATGTTTCAATTTTTGGCAATGTTGGCTTCGCATGTAACAAAGAAACTCAATAGTCAATAATTTGCAAATATTAACGGGGGAAAATAATAATCTTGTTCGCCGTTATCAATTGTGTAAGATAATATTAATATTTTATCGATCCAATGTGGAGATGATTATCATCGACCATAATAAAAAAGCCCAAGATACAAGTTGATATATAAATAACAAAATAGTATAATTAGATAGATCAAACCAGGGATAATACTTGGGTGGTAGAATGGTAATTCAAAATGTTAAAAATGCAGTTCAAGAACTGTTAAACCAGGGTTTAGAGAAAACAACAATTTTCACAGAGCTAATGCAATGTTTACCAAAAAAATATTACGTTCTGCTAAAAAAGAAACAACTTGAGAAAACCAGTTTATGAACACAAGAATATTGTGGTACCTAATTAAAATCAACTTGGTGCAATATCCTTTTGCTGTCAAACTAAGTTGTGGTCATAAAATTCCAAACTATAAAAAGAGAAAGAAGCCAACGCAATCCATCTTGTATGGAAACTTCACATATATGCTGTATCTACAAATCATGCCCAGTTGCAGCAAGTAACTCATACTGCTGACATTTTTATATAAAAATATACTGCCTTTTGCATAATTGTACAAAATTAATACACACCATCAGTTCAACTATTTCATATCACAATTTTCTGCTGCATGCCATCAAGGTGGTACAGCCAAAAAATACATATGGATTTTTGCGAGCAGTAAACAATGAATTAGATAAATAATTATTCCTAGTACCTTAAGACGCTTTACTGCCAAAATTTGATGAGCCTTCTAGTGTGCAATAACGACGAAAAATGGATGAAGAAGATGAAGTTTTCGATAAAACTTTTCTGGGTAAAAGAAGAGGTCTAAATTCATTCCTGAAGTAATTTGGAGAGTTATGACCAGTACTTGTTCATCACTATCATTAACGACTTCTGAAAGGTTGTCGGACATTGCTTCTTCCCTGACCATTAGGTGAGACTTCGGAGATGTTAAAGGAGTAACCTCCGGCAAGTCCTGAAGGAGGGAAATAGGAACGGCAATTAGAGTTAATAAAAGCACCTTTGATAACTACATCGACCCAGGAGAAAGTAGGATAAAACATTGTCAGGTTATCTACTTGATTTACATGATTTATTTGGGTACCAAGAATGCTTTTTTGTTGTGAAGAATTGACACAGCATTTTTTATAAACGGCTGAGACCTCAATAAGCCCTAACCCGTTGAAAAAAGATGTATGGATTTATATTAAGTAGAACACGTAAATTCTTCCAACAAAAAACCAAAATCGACCTCTCGAAACATCAAGATTCGATGAAGCTCATCACAATCTTCTTTATCGGATTTTCCTCTGCTAATGTAATTGGAGTTGGACCGCTAGACCAATCTAAATATGAACCTGATCTGAATGGCAATTGGGCATGTTTAGGAGCTCCAGAAGTTGTTATTTCATTTGGGCAAGTGAATGATGATATTTGTGATTGTCCAGATGGATCAGATGAACCCGGAACATCTGCATGTGAAGGAAATATGTTTTATTGTGAGAATAAGGGGTTTAAGCCCGAATGGATTCCAAGTTGGAAAGTTAATGATGGGGTATGTGATTGTTGTGATGGATCTGATGAATGGGTATTGGTCGGAAAAGGATTGATTAAAAAGTGTAAGGATACTTGTGAAGAAAAAGAAAAGATATATAAACAGGAAAAGGAAAGAAAGGAGAAGGTTAGGAAAGAAGGGTTAAAAATCAGAAAGGGCTTGGTTGCAAATGCTAAGACTGTAAAAGAAAGCCAAATCAAAGAAATTGTTCAAGCTGAAGCCAAAGAACAAGCTCTTAAAAATGATGTCTCAGTATTGGAAGGGAAAATAGCTGAATATAAGAAGCATGCTATGACCACGGTAATTCCAGAAGTTGTGAAGGCCGAAAACGAATTGAAAGTTGCTGAACAGTCATACGAAATGGCTCTGCACGAAATTGAAAAACTTCAGGCTCAAATTATGGCTTATAAATCAGTTTTGGAAATTATGAAGAACGAATATAACCCCAACTTTAATGATCCTGCAGTGAAGCAAGCTATTCGATCATTTGAAGAACTTTCTGCTAATTCTATTGACGCAACAGATTCTGAAAAGTCCTTGTACAATATTTTAGAGGAAAACAAATCTCAATACGAACAGATTGCTGGAACTCTCAAAACTATTAAAGTACCCACTTCTGCTACTAGAATTACTGGATCTTCATCACTTGATATTTTAAAGAATTTTGTTCAGAGAAAAACTAAAGAATTATCACTCATGTTCAAAAGTTATATTTTTGGGATTCCAATCTCTGAACCAATTGAAATAATGGAAGACGACGAACCACTAAGTCAAGATCTTAAATACAAGCAATCTGAACTCAATTCCCAAATTAACAAATTAAATGATCTTAAGAACAATCTCAACGATCCTAACTATGGCCCTGACGATGTTCTTCGTAGTATTAAGAACAAATGTGTCAAAAACCATCTTGGTGAATATGATTACGAATTTTGTTTCGGCGGGAAATCTACTCAAATTGGTAATGGACAAAACACTAATTTGGGTACATTCTCCAAGCTTTCTGTTTTACCTAACGGGGTATTAAATTTATCATATATTAATGGAGCTAAATGCTGGAGTGGACCAATTAGAAAAACTACAGTTGAAATTGTTTGTGGTGAAAAAGATGAAATTTTACAAGTATCTGAGCCTGAGAGATGTGAATACTTTTTCAAAGCAAAGAGTCCTGTGGCATGTAAGGAAATTAGTGAAGATAACGATATTAGAGATGAGTTATAGTTTACATGAGGATGCAAGTACCTATGTAGGTAGACATAGTAGCATTCAAAATTATATAATATTAAACGGAAAGTTTACATAAAATACATATGAACATATCAAGACCAAAAACGTATTGTTCTACAAACAATATTGAAACTTATAAGGACTATGAGAATAACAAGAAAATTCCAATACCTACCTATTACCCAATTGCAAGTGCTACTATCTAGGACAGTACTGAGAATATTTGAAGACATCCATGACAACTTATCTGTGGTTCTTAGTTTCATTTTTATTTTCATTTTCAGTTTTTATTTTATTTTATTTGTGTCTGTTTACATACATATTTAACTTTATTACAATAATTTAAGAGAATTATATACTTAAAGCGGAGTGAAATTATTTTATTTTAATTCTGAAGGAATTGATACTCTTTTATTATTTATCTTTCAATTTACAATCCATGTATATCTTACCGTTTATATGCATTACTGGAAGATATGCAGCAATTAGTCACTTTAATATGTATATTACATAATAACATGGACTAGTTCCTGATTATATACTCTAGCTTGAGAAACCGTGATATAATTATTTTGAAAATTAGAAGCCTGGGTAAATATTTCAGATTTCGTAAGAAATATTTTGGAAGAATGATAAATACATGTCTATTGTTTTGATATATACAAATGTACATATGTACACATTTACAAAACTTTTTATTTGTCCTTCTTTTTTTTTACCTTTCTTCACCTGATAAAGAAAAAACCATTTTCCAAAAAGAACACTTTGTAGCATTAAAACAAAGAAATCAAGTTACTCAAGCAGTAATTGTTTTAACAGAGTTCTAAATAATTTTAGTACAAATTTAATGAGAGGACATTTGTAGTTTGCAATCTTGTATCATGACATATTGCTAAAAGATTTGATTTGACGCTATATGACAATCGTTGCCTGTTTAAGCTCTTGAAAATCATTCGCCATTTTGAAATATTATATTACTTGTAGAACAAGATGGTCTTGATGAAAGGCACATTTTGAACCTGTAACTTCCTAAAGCAGCGAGGTTTCTGGATTCTGATGTGGAGATCAGTGTAACGTTGACATATGAGTTACGAAGATGGAACTATGTAATTGGCAACTTTTGAATATTTTTATATTCTAATAATATGTTTTAACTAATACTAATATATATTTTTATTTCTTACTATTACAATGCGTTAATATCTATACACAGTTGTAAATTTATTTGTAACTGTAACGTAACAGGTGTATTTTATTTATTTTACCTTCTCAATTTGTAACTGCCCATAACTCTAAGCCACATACGTGCATATATACATACATAAACATGCATCAATCATGTAAAGTAGAACTTCTGTACGCAAAAAATCAGATTTTTTTTGTAGTAACAATTAAAAACTCTCTTTTCAAAAATCATCCTTAAGTCTAAAGACACCCAATTTAATTAGTTTGCAATCTATATAATACTTGCTAACATTGAATCGTCTGTAAAGGTACGGAAATGAGGGTTTATGGTAAAAAATTTGACGGATAAAGCTTTACATTCTATAGAGAGACTTATCATTAAAGAATATTTCATTATTTGAAAATGCTACAACTTGAGATTCTAACGGCGTATATTCTTCAAATTAGGAAGAAGTTGTTGAGATTTAAATTTTATGAGTCATGAATTGACATAGTTGAAGAAAATCTTTTGTCTTTATCTTGCTTTTATTTTATTTTTCTGATTCTGGTCCCATTTAAGTTATCTAGAAAAATTATGTATATATATATTTTTAGCATGTAATATGAAAAACAATTTTTTTATATTTTATACTTGTAAGTTTGAAGCAACTATTTTGAAAGATAGGTTGATTTCAAAACTTAGGTCAACATAAAAAATGTGGTTAAATTATAATTACATATAAGTACCTACGTACTCATGTATATTTTAGTTAAGATAAAATTTTGGTGATGGCTTAAATTAAAACAAAATGCTTCATTAAATACTAACTCCTGTGCTAGTTTAACTCGACGTATATATATTGACGACACCTCTCCCCTTGAGTTAAAGGTTTGTATTTAATGGTAATCATCAGTGCAATTAAACAAGCAACAAAAAAGTGTATAATGATAGTAATAAAATTAATTAACTTGATGTATGTGGATTGAAACTCCACTTATTTTCTACATACTTTCTGTAGTATGTAAATATATATAGTAAGTGCAGCGTTTGTAAATATTGG
>JAJMJJ010000165.1:11180-34679 GCA_030568955.1 Geotrichum siamense (nom. inval.) | reverse complement strand
ACAAATCTTGTGCTTCATGGAGCACATGGAAGTAATTTGTGTAATAACTGAAAGTCATGCGGTTATCAATGCGATGTGAAATCTTTTTCTCACTGGTAACATAGTGATTACGGGAACGATCAAAATAACATTCTGGACCGATAAAAACTAGTTCAAATTCAGTGTATTGAAGCAAGTAAGAAAGTTGTTTCCATACGTGAGCAGGAAGTTGAGATTCAGATCGGGCCCCGAGAATAAAGAATCTCACTGGTCTATCTTGCCAGGTTCTAGTACGATCTTTAGGAAACATTGTGTAACGAAGAGCTGCAAGAGATTTCAGACCCTCGATAGTCAATGGGCCCTTAGGCTTTAGGTTATAGGGAGAGTACTCATCAAGGATAGATGCCATGGTCACAGGATAAGTTAACATTTTAGTGACAGCAGCCAAATTAAACTCACTGTCCATCGAGTAAAACTCTCTTGTATAAAAGAAAGTATCCCAGTTCAAGTAGTTTACTACCGCATCTCTCATTTGTACACCAGGAAAGTCAAATTCCGGGAATTCTCTACCACTTCTAAGATCGTGCTCATAAATGTTTGCTTTTTTTAAAAGTTCCCATTTACCATTCTGGTATTCTGTGTCTTTTTCCCATGCCTCCCTAGAGCTATGTGTGGGGATTCCTGATTTCGGACAAGTGAATGTGATATTCTCTCCGGTGATAGGGCATTTTGCTCTGGATTTAATAAAAGCTGCACGCTGTCTCAGTTCTTCAGAAGGTGAGTTTTCCCATAGATGAAACCTATTTTCAACGGTGGGATAATCTGGTGGAAGAGGGGGATCTAAACCAATTGTTGTTCTTAACATATTGAAGAAACTCATTTTCGGTGCCTCTTTTTGAGCGCTATAATATCTAGCTGCGATAATGTAGGATGCATTATTAGCTAGGCATTTTGCAGACGATTTGAAAGAACGAGATTGAATCATGTTCAGAGAAAATTGTAACAAAACTATATGTAAGTGTGGGAGTTTGTCTTAGGAGAAAGAAAGAAAAAAGAAAGAAGGAAAAACGAGAAAAAAAAATGGGATGACGAAGGGGGAGTGTGTCCATAGACGAAAGTGTCTTCGACACCCACTGAAAAATTTGTTCCAAACGAAAGCCCTCGAGCGCATCTTTTCAAGCCTCGAGCCAGCTTAAAATGAAAACGACTCAAGTCCTATGTTTCGGGTGTATGTAGTAAGTGCTAAATTGATTGAACCTCGGGGTTTGAACTTCCCGTAAATCAAATTTGCCATGTATGTATTTACTACATACAAGATTTCATTGGATTCGCCCGTTGAAAGCTATGAAGATATGTAGAATATGTACACATGAACATACTCAGAAACAATTCAAAGTGATGTATCCGATTCAACATTAAAATCATAACCGCACATTTGGTTTAAAAGCGCCATAGAGATCACTTATATGCAAAAAATAAAAAACGTACATACAAAGGTAGGTACCTAGGTACTACTACAATTCCTCGTATCCTAAGTTCTAAGTCCTTAATCTTGAGCACTCAGTAATAACCAAGCTCGACCTTGCCCAAGGAAAGCTCTTCACTTGTAACCTTTATCCCTTGTCTTTTATTTACAAATACACCATTTTAGACATATAGCAACTTATTTGAATTAACTGGTTTACTCCTTAATTCTATTTGAAGATATTACAGGTATGCACAGGCATACAATCAACCTTCAACATCTTGTAATTATACAATGCTACATGTTAGGTGTATAGATAGATTTCATAGATTTCACATGAAAAGTAACGAATAATATACCAGTTTTGCTTCTTAGAATAAACTTTACTCATAAATTTTATTGCTAACCATATTTTTATGTAGCTTGGTGTCCAAGAAAGTACTATTCAATTTCTTCATGGTCTAATATGTATCCACAGACATACCTCTTACTGTTGACAAAGCTTGGTTTTTTACAGTTTTGCACGTAAAAACTTATTTAAATTACAGTTAATTAAAGCTATGAAGTTACAGTTGATGAAATTAACAAACTATGAAGTTACAGTTGATCAAAGTAACAACCGATGGAGTTATAAGTGATGAAAGTATCAGAGCAGTATGATCATGTTGTCCTTTAAAATTCTACTCACACCAACATAGTGATAGTCATCAACACTCTCAAAATTAGTACATACATACCTACATTGATATATATCCATACTTTGGGGTAAATCTTTATGTAGTTTACAATTACGCATAACTTGTAGATGTGTGGATTGATCGTGTATATTCCCATTTAATCACATAACCTATTTTAATTTTCCCATCCATCCAAACAAAATGATAATTGCATACAATCTTAACACAAGGACAATAGATATTTAATGCTTTTAAAAGTTGCATATATAGGAGTTCTTTTTTTTTCATATTTTCGACTCTTTTAACCACTATATATATATATGTTTTTTTCACCCACTTTCCCCGCCTTTTCAATTTCTATTTTCTGATTTTCTTTTTACCCCTGCCTTAAGTGTGTACCATTAAAATACACTTTTATTTCTCTCTCTTTTTATTCTTCTTTTACTCGCATTCCTAATTTGCTGTAAACATCACCGATATTTTTTTCTTTCCGGTTTTTTGTTTTTGTCTTTATCAAGTGTGACGCCATTGACTCTGTTTCTCTGCTTCGGCTACCAGATAAACCTAGCAGGCCAGAGCCAAAACTAATTGGAAAGAATATTTTGTTTTAATTTCTCTTGGTATTTTTCAAATCAATATGGCAATTTCATTCGCACCTCTAGCAACACCATTCAATAGAAGGCTTCAAACGTTTGCAGTTGTGTGGCATGTGTTTTCTATTCCATCTGTTTTGAGCGCTTTTCTATTTGTATGCTCGTTCCCTCTGGCATGGCCTGTAATCATCATCTACCTGGGCTACTATTTTTTTGATCACAGCCCTGATAATGGCGCTGCCGTGGATCGGGCTTCCCAAGTGTTAAAAAATTGCATAATCTGGCGCTACTTTGCTGACTTCTTCCCGCTGACGCTCCATAGAACTGTGGAGCTCGAACCCACTTTCATTGATGAACCTTGTCAATCTAATCCTGGTCCACATGCTGCTGATCTTTCTGACGGCCATATCGATTCATCCGACTCTGAAGAATGCTCGACAATTAACAACGACAATGAAAAAGTAACTTCTTCACTTTTACAAAGCTCTTCTGAATTTAACGACACAGAACTCCAGGGCCTTTTTAGTATCCGTATTTTCATAACCCAAATCTTCTTTTGGATTACCAGTTTTCTCCCATTCATTGGTAACCCACCGCAAAAACGTCGAAGAGTAGGAAGACAATATATTTTTGGATATCATCCACATGGAATCATTAGCATGGGTGCAATTGGTGCTATCGCAACTGAAGGATGTCATTGGTCAAAAATGTTTCCTGGTATCCCAGTCTCTCTCCTAACTCTTGTCACACAATTTCAACTTCCTTTTTATAGAGAATATCTGCTCTCTCTAGGATTAGCTTCAGTCTCCAAACGAAGTTGCTCTGCTTTACTAAAAAGAGGTCAATCCATTTGTATTGTTCTTGGTGGTGCTCAAGAGTCGTTGTTGGCTCGCCCTGGTCACCTGAACCTGGTATTGGATAAGCGTAAAGGGTTTATCAAACTCGCTATGCAAGTAGGTAATACTTCCCTAGTACCGGTTTTGGCTTTTGGTGAAAATGATATTTATCAACAAGTCGATAACGATCCAAACTCCAAATTATACGGAGTTCAAAACTTTTTAAAAAATAAGATTGGTTTCACGTTACCTCTTATGCATGCTCGAGGAATATTCAATTATAACTTTGGAATCATTCCTTACCGCCGCCCGATCAATATTGTTATAGGGCAACCTATCGAAATTCCTGAGCTTGCCAATCCTAGTGAATCAAAAATTAATGAATATCACAGTCTATATGTGGAATCATTGAAAAAGTTGTACGAAGAACACAAAGATCAATTTCATAAAGATTTGACAGGAAAATTCAGCGATTGTGTATATCAAGAATTGAAAATTGTGGCATAACTAAAAAATAAAATAAAAAAGAAGCTTGAAAACTTGGGAGGAGTTTGTTCAAGATAGTATTTATTATAAGATTGAAATAAACTTGATAATTAAGTTTGTTGAATGTCTTGAATTCAAGACAATTGAAAGTGATGTTAGAGATTGAAGATATTTCACATTTTTGTAAATTAATTTTTTTTTTTAATTCAATAGCATCAATTTTTTTTAGCTTTATTATGCTATGTTCTACATGTAATTTTTAAGATTGGGTATACAAAATACAAACCGATTATATAACAAAGAAAAGATTTTTACATACTTTCCATGATACATGTTTGTAATAAATCGATAATGAATTCTATATTTTTATGTTCCAGCCGCGCATAAAATTTAATCACGTGCTAGTTATGAAAGAGTTAATTTGGCACAAACTAAAAGGGAAATTGTTCCTATAAGAGGGAATAATGGACTTTTAAAATTGTAGTACAAACCGCGTTCAAATTGTTTTTATCATATTTAATGTAAAAAGACATACTATTCAGGGTAAAAACTGGTATTTACAGACCATCGTCGATGCATACATGTAATTATGTACATATATAAGCACTTGTGCTGCTATATTTTGAGTATCTCAAATGTCCATGTAAATGCAGGTAATTATGATGCTTATTGTAATTGTTTACAAAATTATCCATGAAGGGAAAATTCACATGAAAATAAATACATATGTGTACCTACATAGGTACAATGTGTATGTACATTAGTACATGTGCATATATGTTGTGAATAAGAAAGATGAATGGATGATGATAATGAAATAAAACTTCAGAGTGTGGACTTAACTTGCGGAATATCTTATCCAGAGCATGGAATCTTTGTTGGCTAGACGAGACTCGGGGATCAATGATTAATGCTTTTGGAAAATAAACAATATCACGTGAAAATTCATCATACTGTGCCTCCGTCCTATCGTTTACTCGTTTAACCCTAAGTCAGCCAATCACAACCAAACGTTTTTTTTAATAAAATCACGTGACTGTTTTGCATATGTCAAAATACTATTCAAGACGCGAGCCGCACGTAAAGAGTACCACAATAGGCAAAAACCCGTTGAACAGAGGCAAACTTTTCATTTTCTACGTCGTTCCTTCAACTATTACGCGAAAAAAGAATTTTTCATTACAAAATTTTTCACTGCCAATATCATCAGGATAATTCAAAAAAACTATATAAGCTCACTTCATCCCCGTCAATTGCTACTTTTTTTTTCCTCTTTTTTTCTTCATCCCCTTCCCACCCCTTTCCCATCATTTTTTTTTATTCATCCAAAATTAACAATGGTTTTGTCTTCTGTTCTTGGTTTCCCCCGTATCGGTGCTCAACGTGAACTCAAGAAGATCACTGAAGCTTACTGGAACGGTAAGGCTACTGTTGATGAGCTCATCCAGACTGGTAAGAATATCAGAGCTCACAACTGGAAGCTTCAAAAGGATGCTGGTGTTGACATTATTGCTTCCAATGACTTCTCTTTCTACGATCAAGTTCTTGATCTCTCCCTTCTTTTCAACGTCATCCCTGAGAGATACGCCAAGTACCAACTTCCTGCCATCGACACCCTCTTTGCTATGGGTCGTGGTCTTCAACGTCCTGCTACTGAAACTTCCCCCGCTGTTGATGTTCCTGCTTTGGAAATGGTCAAGTGGTTCGACTCCAACTACCATTACGTCCGTCCTACTTTTTCTCACTCTACTGAGTTCAAGCTTAACGGTCAAAAGCCCGTTGACGACTATCTCGAGGCAAAGGCCCTCGGTATTGAGACTCGTCCCGTTTTGGTCGGTCCCATATCTTACCTTTTCCTTGGTAAGGCCGACAAGGACTCTTTGGATCTTGACTTGATCTCACTTCTTCCTAAACTCCTTCCTGTCTACGCCGAGATTCTTGCTAAACTCGCTGAAGCTGGTGCCACTTCTGTCCAAATTGATGAACCTGTTCTTGTTCTCGATCTCCCTGAAGAGTACAAGGCTGCTTTCAAGACTGCCTACGAGTTCCTTGCTGAGAAGACTGGTCTCCCCAAGATTCTTATTGCTTCTTACTTCGGTGATGCTCGTCCTAATATTGATGCCATAAAGGGTCTTCCCGTTGCTGGTTTCCACTACGACTTTGTCCGTGTCCCCGAGCAAATTGATGCTGCTATCGAGGCTCTTACTGCCGAACAAATTCTTTCCGTCGGAGTTGTTGATGGTCGTAACATTTGGAAGACCGACTTTGCCAAGGCTATCAAATTTGTTGAATCTGCTAAGGACAAACTTGGTGCTGACAGAGTTATTGTTGCTACTTCTTCTTCTCTTCTCCACACTCCTGTTGACCTTGAGAATGAAAAGAAACTTGATCCTGTCATCAAGGACTGGTTTTCTTTTGCTACCCAAAAGGTCTCTGAAGTTGTAGTCATTGCCAAGGCTGTTACTGAGGGTACCGAATCTGTTGCTGATGCCCTTGCTGCTAACAAGAAGTCTCTCGATACTCGTGCTGCTTCCAGCATTACTGTTGATCCTGCTGTAAGAGAAAGACTTGCTGGTGTTACTGAAGCTGATTCCAAGAGAAAGGCACCTTTCCCTGAACGTCTTGAGGCCCAAAAGAAACTTAACCTTCCTTTGTTCCCTACTACTACTATTGGTTCTTTCCCTCAAACTAAGGAAATCCGTATCAACAGAAACAAGTTTGCTAAGGGTGAAATTACTGCTGAAGAGTACGAAAAGTTCATTGAGAAGGAAATTCAAGAAGTTGTCAAGTTCCAAGAAGATGTTGGTCTTGATGTTCTCGTCCATGGTGAACCTGAGAGAAATGATATGGTCCAATACTTTGGTGAACAACTCAAGGGTTTCGCTTTCACTACTAACGGTTGGGTTCAATCTTACGGTTCTAGATACGTTCGTCCTCCTATTATTGTCGGTGATGTCTCTCGTCCTGCTCCTATGACCGTTAAGGAGTCTCAATATGCTCAATCTATCACTTCTAAGCCTATGAAGGGTATGCTTACTGGTCCTGTCACCATTCTCAGATGGTCTTTCCCCAGAAATGATATCTCTGCTAAGGATCAATCTCTTCAACTTGCTCTTGCTCTTCGTGATGAAGTCAATGATCTTGAGAAGGCTGACGTCAAGGTTATTCAAGTTGACGAACCTGCTATCCGTGAAGGTCTTCCTCTCCGTGCCGGTCCCGAGCGTGATGAGTACGTTAAGTGGGCTCCTCTCTCTTTCCGTCTCGCTACTTCAGGTGTTGAGAACGATACTCAAATTCACTCTCACTTCTGTTACTCTGATCTCGACCCCGCTCACATCAAGGCTCTTGATGCTGATGTAGTCTCTATTGAATTCTCTAAGAAGGATGACTCTAACTACATTCAAGAGTTCTCTGACTACCCCAACCATATCGGTCTTGGTTTGTATGATATTCACTCTCCTCGTGTTCCTCCTCAAGAAGAATTCGAGGCTCGTATCAATGAGATTCTCAAAGTTTATCCCAAGGAAAAGCTTTGGATCAACCCTGACTGTGGTCTTAAGACCAGAAAGTGGGACGAGACCAAGAAGCAACTTACTAACATGGTTAATGCTGCTAAGATCTTCCGTGCCAAGTTTTAAGCTCTCATGCTTAATTTTTTAATTCATTCAACATGATATTCCAGAGTAATGATTACTGGAATTGACCTTATTTTGTTTATATTTATTTGTGTTTTTTGTTATGCGTTACGATCTCCACATTTTTTTTACGATTTCAACATCTTTTTATAGGGAAGGGGTTCTTTTTAAAAAGTTTTTTATTCTTCTAATTTTTGTTATTTCTATAGATTTTAAAAAAACCATATAAAATTTGTAGTTCATAATAAACAAGTTTTAAGTCTTAAACTTATGTCCAATGGTAAATTTTTCATATATGCAGTTGGGATACACTTGACTCAACATAACCTGCATTAGATCATAGATGGGTAGGTATGTAAGTTTATGTCAATGCAATTATATATTAATACATACTCTGTTCATTTCGTAATGTTTCTTCTTCGTTTAGTCATTGCTTGATTACTTAAAGCCTTTGCTTTTAAATCAGTACTTGATGGTAGACTAGTCATGCCAGTGGGTACTTGTGATGGAACAGGAATATCATCTACATATACAGTCCCTGAACCCATTGAATTCGCAAGAGCCCTATCGATTTCAAGCCAATTTCTTTTTTCATCACCCGAAGCTTCAGAGTTTACGTCATTATCAGTCCGATACCCGTATCCTCCACTTGGAGAATACTTATACAAGCCACTCGCTTTCCGTAATGCCTTTGCTAGTGCTTGTGTAGTCCCGATAACTCTAGTTTGAAGTATAGCATGAACCTGTGGTGCCATATAAATATTTTCTCCCACTACGAAATAAGTTGCAATAGGTCTAGTTTCTGTAGGGCTTAATCGTAATTGTTTTCGTATCACAAAAAGTTCAGGCTCTTTAGCTAACGCCAATATAAACTCAGTACCTTTCATTGCTCGTAATTCGGGGGGTATGTATCCAGCATGAATAGGAAGTGAATGCGATACACCACTAACTGTAGCGGTATTCCCTGAAGGAGGTGTTGACGATGAGATAGATGTTGCTGGACCTGCTGGTGCTTGGAATTGTGATTGCATCTTGACAATTTGATTGTTTGAACTACGGTCGTAAAAAGGTGAAAGACTGAAATAGTCTAGTATGTTATCACTGCGGAGTTCACCGTTCTGGTGTATCCATTCAGGAGATCTCCATTGAACTTCATCTAAAGGTTCCTGAATGTTCATTTTTGGGTGTATTGTGATAGGAAAAAATAAATCAAACAGTAAAAATGTTGAGGGAGGAATATTTGAAATTTTCTTTTGTTTTCCGGAATGAATAAAACATCTCATACTTACAACACCTCTAAACAACCCTATACCTACCTAACAATGTCCTACCCTACTCCTTCCTAGGTCGATGTAGCCGCCAAAGGTGCCTAATCGCCGTTCCCCCTTCTCTCCCCCAGGTCTTGCCATCTCGACCTCTTCAACGTCTCTGAACCCTCAGCTATGGAGGTGTCCAGGAGGAAACAATGTCCGACGACCCTCCAAACTCCGGTTTGGACATCTTCAAAGACGAAAAAGTTGAGACCTTCCCATCTGTTTCCTCTAAGATTTTTATATCATCTTGAGAACTAATAAGAAAAACGAAGTTAGAGGCATGTTGAGAGAATACTTTTCCAAGTCCGAGATGTCTTTCTTTTTCGCCAACGAGGACGATGAAACTTACTCAGGAAGAGTCATCTTTCCCTCGGTCATCAAGAAGGGAGAGACTGGACCCCAGGTAGTCTACGACTTTCGCTCCCACCACCTGGACATTAGCTGATTCTCAGCGTCCATTTCCAAATATTTTGGACCTGATGCTGAGATCCACGATATTGTTTCTGCTTCTGAACCTGTCGACACCCGGAAAGAAAGACCTCGTATACCAATAGAAGTCCCCTCCGATCTTGAAACTCTCAGACGTTTCCAACTTACAGCAGAACAGCTTGCATGCGCCTTAGTAATCTCTAACCGTATTAGGGAAGAGATGAAAGGAAAGAAAGCTCCTGTCCTTGGAGGCAGATAAAGCTACTCTCTTCAAGAGGTACCAGAGTCTCTTCCTCGGACCCCTCTATTTTTTTCCTTTTTAAAACCGACGACGCCAAAATTCCCTTCCCACTATTCTTCCGATCAAGCCCTGATTCAGCCTCTGCCATTGTCTGGAAGGGTAATTCGATTCGTCTGGTCGAAGACAACACACCATCAAAACTTATTCTAGCCCATCGTGTTACCGACGGTTCTTTTATCATCAATTATAACACGTTTCGCCTCATATCTATCTATGCTCCAGTATCCTCTCAATACTCCAAGTGGACCACTGGAGGCCTTTCTTTCTACGAATCCCTTTTCTCTCATCTATCTGAAAGCCCACCTAACTGCCCATTTTTATTAGGAGGTGATTTCAATAATGTCTTGGACGAGATTGACTCCTTTAGCCAAATCAAAACCCGTCGGCAGATATATCTACATGATTATGATTATGGAGAATGCTTCCAGATTTGGGGGAGACCAAGGACCCTCAAAGAACAGTGTATTAGCTACGAATATTGCCAAACAAATATCTAAAGGTGATTACTTCAAGAAATGGGAACCGTTCGCCAACTTAGCTCAATATGAGTTTACCCAAAAGATTTTATATAAAACCATATAGCTTTCGGATTTCCTAGCACACAAAATTACATAAACAACATAGCAAAATAAAGCTAGCCAAAGAAAAAAAAAGGAACTTATTTGAATTAACCGCTTCACTCTTTAATCCTGTTTCTGTTCCTTTAAGACATAACACATAGTACTATATAGTACATATGTATGCATGTTGTCTCCACATGTAAACTTATACTTTGCTAGTACAAAATGCCATGATTGACGCAAGCGTACAATAATACTACAGAATGAGACTGTAATTATAATGAAGACTATGGATTGAATCTTTTCAAATTTGTGCAACATTCTAAATAGTAGAGGGTAAGGGATTTAAAGAAAGGGATCTGAGATCTCTGTCCCAAGTAGATTAATGCTTATTATTCAAATCGATCTATTTTTGAATCTTTTCCTTCTGACTCTTAAACGAGAAGATAGATGAAAAATTAAACATGTCAGTGTTTGATAACAGTATAAACACCGATCCAAGAAGCTTGGGGTATTTTCAGACTACCAAAGTGCGAAGAAATGCTTCAGTACCAAATCTCAACTTCGATTTCAAAACCGACTCTTCTTCTTCCTCTTCTTCCTCAGCGGGACCAACTTATTTTCATCGCAAAACTATTTCAATCAATCATGAAAAGCGTCCAAAACCTAGGGCTTCCATGAATTTGTTCGACAGAAAACAACCAGAGTTTGGATCCCCCTTTTTAAGAGCTTTACATCCCTTTGATGCCTCTTCCTTGACTGCAACGGAGGGTGAGAATCCAGCAGCTATATGTCTCTCCTTTCAAGAATCTGAGATTGTACTACTTCATACTTTCCATGCATCAGGTTGGGGGGATGCCACAATTTTGTCGACAGGAGTTAGAGGTTGGATCCCGACAAATTATTTTGTTTCCTATAGTGTGGACAAGGTAGTTCCGTTGTTATCGGCAGTACTAAGTTTTTCTCTAAACCCGAGATCTATCAAGTTGGAAAACTCCAATGAATACACATTTTCTCAAACCTGCGTCACCAATATTGTCGCTGGTGTCAGAAGTCTGTTAGAAAATTGTGGGACTTTGACGAGAGACACTCCTGTCGTGAAGAGATCTCAAAGTATAAGAAAATTTAGAAAAATTTTACTCGCAGAGCTAGCTATTTTAGTATCTCTTGCAAAACAATATCGTGATACTACAGACACTACAAATATACAGAGGCTTGTAACAGGGAGCTACAAAATAGTCTCAAGAGCTATTATATTTTTAGATATCTGGACAATTGATTGTTGTAATTCTAGTCAGGAGTTTTCGAGAGCTCCATCTATCGACACAAACAGATCTTATCATCCAACTGTTGACACAATCGAAGAAAAAGCGAATACAAGAGTATCTTCTTTAGTTTGTTCGCGGAGCAACAGAGACTCGGTTATTTTCCATACTAAGTTACCATACGCTAGAAAACGATTAGATGAGGTTAACAACGCATTGACATCATATCTCGGAAATTTTATCCATCGAGTATCTGTTCTTGAAACTGACCCAGCAGCAGCTACTCAGATTCTTATTAATACCCGAAAGTCTATGCTGGCATGTAGGGAGCTTTTGGCTACAGTAGAAAGCATAAGTTCCCGGTCACTTCCTCGAAATAAAGACCTCGAGAATTCTAAAGATCGCCTTTTTTCTCAAATTCGAAACTTAGTCACTGCTGCACGTGAAGTAGTTTCTGGAACTACAAATGGTAACACCTCAGAGTTACCTAAAGCAGAATCACAGAAACTCATTAATATTGCATCAGAGTGTGCAAAAATCTCAAGTGAATGTGTTGCCCGATGTAGAAATATAATCGAACAAATTGGAGATTTCGAATTACCTGGATCAAGAGAGTATCCTGATTTTTCAAACGGTATAATTGCTAGTCAGGAATTACCACAGATTCCTATAATGTCACCTCTAACTAATGATTTTGGATCTGGCGAAGAAGGCACACCCGATTTAGTGAAAGAAACAGAGACTTATGAAGTTCTCAAGAAACAATTGATCGAAGATGATACTGGGAGAATTCGTGGAGGAACTATTGAAGCTCTTGTGCAGAAATTAATTGAAGATAAAAATCCTTTGTTTTCTTCAACTTTTTTTCTTACATTTCGTCAGTTCAGTTCGCCTATGGAAGTTATTACTCTCTTGATCCAAACCTATTCCATTGATACCGATGAAATAGGATTGGGACCAGATGAAGCGGAAATACTGGCCAATACAAGGCGAAATGTTTACAACATCATCAAAAAGTGGATGGAGAGTTATTGGAATTATTTATCTGATGTTGATGTACTTCCTACTATTATTAATTTGGCAAGTAAACATGTGGAAGGTATACCTAACGCTAAAACTGGTTTGAACGATCTTGTGCAAAAAGTTCAAGAGAACAAAAATTTGCCAGTAATAAAAAGAGAGATTCCCGTGTCTGGCAATGATACAAAACGTCGTAAGGCCCTAGAATACGCTCAATCTCCAGTACTTCAGCCAACCCTTAGTAAATTATTACTATCTTCGATAACTCGGATACTTGAATCACAGGCTGATGAAAATTCGTGTTTAGAAGATGACGTCAAATCGATTGTTTCTAGCAACACTTGGAGTTCATCTCTTCGCATGGTAAGAAATGTTTCTCTAACTTCTTATGGCTCAGTTTTCCTTCTTGACATTGAACCTGCTGATATAGCACGACAACTTTGCATTTTTGATAGTAAAAATTATTGTTTGATAAAACCGGAAGAATTATTGGACCTCAACTTTTCAGCCAAGAAAAGGCATTTAAATTTGGCTCCCAATATCAACTCAATGACGCAAGATTCAAATCAACTTTCCTCTTATGTAGGCGATTCGATATTAAGCGTGGATTCAATTAAGGCTCGAAAAAATATCTTAAAACATTGGCTTAAAGTCTGCGAACATCTTAATACGTATCGTAACTTTAATTCTCTTATGACTATCATCTCAGCTCTTCAATCTGTCAATATTGTTCGTTTAAAACGGACATGGGAACTTCTTTCACCTCGATATCACTTATTGTACAACTCTTTGAGACAATCACTTTCTATGGACAAAAATTATTTTAATTACCGAAATTTACTGCGACAGAACGAAATTCCAACCATTCCCTACCTTGGTTTGTATTTAACAGATCTTACTTTTGTGAATGAGGGAAACTCTACACATAGAGTTTTGGACAATAAAATGGTAATTAATTTCGATAGATACGAGCAAACTACACGTATCATAGGTGATCTGGTGTCTTTTCAAGTTCCTTATCGAATGGTGGACTGTGAAGAGCTTGGGAAATGGTTGAAAATTGAAATGAGACGGTCATTTGAATGGACCAAGAAAGACCGTAATGGTTTATGGAGAAGAAGTTGCTTGGTTGAACCTAAATAAATTTATTATGTATTATGATGATATTATGAAATATATGACTTTTCTTTTGTATTGTATTTGATTTTTATAATCACATAAATTGTATTTCTAGTACTAGTACACAATGAATCATGATATTACAATGCTAGGGAGAATGAAGAATAATCAAAAGGAATGTGGTGTACTTTATATGTATGTGTGTGTTGTTAAAATTTATATGCATTTTGTTCTTTGTTTGTTTGCAGTTGACGCTGTAGGTAAAGTTAATCTTGTAGATGTACTCAAACCTGGTGGAGTTGGTTTTCTTGAAAATTTAACTGCCGTCGTATTATTTTCTTTTCCAAAGCTAACATGATTCCCAGATGAAAAAGACCGAGTATTACTGGGTGGAGGGGATGGTGTACAAGAAGTTTCTAAAACTTCAACTCCGCTATCGCTATCAGAATTAGAGAAGTCGGATATTGATGCATCGACACTGGATTGCTTGCTTTTACTATTCGTACCTAATATGTCAACTTTTATCTGACCACCTTCCCACCGCACTCTCCGTGATGTGTTTTTCAAGTTAGGGACTGAAGATCTAACAGTAACAACATGTTGCTTGATCCTTCTTGATCCACGTGTAGACAATCTTCTGGTATTTCCAGTTACGAGAGGCTTTACTTTGGAAACTGCCTTTGATTCAGTTTCTTCACTCGATCCACTTATCTCAGAACTGTTAATCTTTAATGTTGCATCAAAAAGTGTTGTTAAATCCTCATCAATCTCGTTGTCTGGAATAGATGAAAATTGGCTTAAGAGTTCAGTGGTACATAATTTAGACACTTCAAAGTGTTCTAGTCCTTTTATTAGCATAAATGCAAATTGGGAAAATGCTTCAATTATTTGTGTATTCGTCGAAGCATCTTTTGCCAATTCTTTATAGATTTCAAGTTCAGCTTTGTATTTCATGGCATCAGATTTTGCTAGAAACAATATTCGATCAGATTCAGTAAATCCAACAGTCGTTTCTAATCTTTTGACGAGAAAATCCAAAGTAGATTCTATAATTTTTTGGTCTTCAGAAACTTTGTCAAATGAGTTTTCTAAACATTCACGTTCTGATTTTAATTGTGAAATTGCATTGGTGATACCGTTAATAAACTCATGGGAGTGGTGTTGTATATTTTTCCGATAAGAGTCAAGGATAATTTCAAGGTGTAGAATTTGAGATATGATAGTTTTCATACGCTTTAATATACTAGTTGTCTGAATCCGAAATGAATTAGTTCTTTCATAGGTTTGAGCTAAGCTCTCAAGAGCATCATCAAGAATATTCTGAAAGGTGATTCTATTTCTTTCATTTCGAGCTAAGACAATTTCAGCTGCTTTGCTTTCTCGGCTTCGCAGTTCTTCAATCTCAGCTCTTAACTCTGTAATCATCTTTAGATATGTACCCACATGCCGATCTAAATTATGCTCGTTTCGAATAACTTTTGTTTTGATTTTCTTTGCCCTATCTGCGTATTTTAGGGTATTCAATGTTTCATCATAATGCCGACTTGATGGACTAACACATACTATCATAACTGTTTTGCAATTTCCACCTAATGAAAATTTTAGAAGTCTCGTCAATTTAGAATCTCGGTATGGAACATGATTATTCTTACGAGACTCACAAAGTGCATTTATGCAATTTCCAAGTGCCAGTAATGATTTATTGATATTAGCACCTTCGAAAAGTCGTTCTCCTCTATTTTTTGTCGCAGAAGCACGTTCACTACCTGCCAGATCAATAATAGAAAGTGTAGCAAATGTATGGGGTTCTGAAAGATCAGCAGTTCTGGATTTTTGGGTAACATTGATCTGTAAAACTGCGTGTGACCGGGAAGAAGTAGCATTGGCTTCTGTTGGCGAGCTAGTTCTATTTTGATTTCCTTTAAGAATCATGTCCATAACTTCTTCAACGTTATTAGGTTTATGTGTACTCAAATTAGATACCAAAATTCTGTGATCTTGATCTTCACGTAGAGTAAGACCTTTTGTACTTGGGTCTAGTAAATCCTTAATCGTTTCATTGTATATTTCGAGGTAGGAGAGTGATACATCTACATGTTTGGTATCTCTGATATCAGAAATTTTATCAAATAACTCCTTCATTGTTAGAAATATGATACCAGGGCTTTGAGGTGTACCACTAATTGTATGTGTTTTTCCACAGCCGGTTGCGCCGTAAGCAAAAACAGTTGCATTGTATCCATCGAGAATAGAGTCAAGAAGTGGTCTTGTTGTATTAGTATAAACTTCTTCTTGAGTAGAATCTTCATCAAATAATCTATCAAATACAAAACGATGCTCTCTTATTCTTGTTGTATGAAACGATGATGATTTTATGTAGGTTGTCGGGCTTGTATCAGGCGGATCAAAGATCAGCATTTTGTCGTCAACAACAGTGACTACTTTTCGTATTCTGGTCCGATCAATATTATGAATTGACGAGCGCGAACTAGCTAAATTGCCATCGCCCAGAAATACAGAATTATCTGGAGCTTGCCGTAATTGACTGGATTCTGAAGCAGTGAAAGGCCTGACTCTGACTATAGATATATAATTAGTAAATTCAAGACTTTATCTGATCAAAGATGTGACATACCAGTGACAGAGATGAACGAATCTTTTCCAAAGTTCATTCTCAGGATCAGTTCCTATACTATCTCAAAAGATAATTGAAAAAGAAAAAAAGAAAAGAATTTGAGTTGGAAGTAAGAGAAATCTTTCAGGGTTTGGTTGGGTATTTTTGAATTAAGCTTGTTTTTGTTTTGATTTAGACTCTACACTTTTCAGGTTTGTGTAAACAAAAAAAAACATACACATACAAAATTAAAGTTTGTCGGATATGAAATATGCGATAAATATCATTATAAGGAACCTAGACCTAAAAATATTAACAATTCTTTAATAAGAAGAAAATAAATTTATATATATATACATTCTAGTAATACACTAGAATATCTTATGCAACAAATTATTAAAGCTTAAGTACTATTAAAATTACTGTAAAATACCTACATACCTACCTAGGTAGGTACACCTATTTACCTGATAAATCCCTGAATGTTGTTCATAAATGTATGAGGAATTAGTTTTATCCTGGAAACGCTCAAACCATTGATGATTTTAATCCATATTTGTGCAAATACCAACAGTAGCGCTTCATTGATTACAGATCCCAATAGTACGTGTTGAGGGACAAAATCTTCATAGAACCTTTCAATCCCGGAAAAGTTGTTTCCCATAACACACTACTCAGCAAGCATGAAATGCGTATTTTTGTTAACCCCAGATACCAGATCCCGCATTTAAAGTAGAGTAATACTCAACACTCTTCTATTAGTTGATATGTACATTGACATTAAAACATCTGTCAGAAGAGTGATACCGTTGCTGTAGTAAGAGTCAACTTGACCAATTTTAGGTAACAGTAAATTTTTGGAGGTTAACTGGACACACTCGATCAAGTTTTGAAGATATCGTAATCTAATTCTAGATATAAATTCATCAATTTCAAGTGTCACATCAAATATTTTGTGCATATGATTTGGTCTTGCGCAATTATCGAGAGCACAAGTCATTACTGTGGTCAGTATATTTCAAGTCTTCTTCAACCTTCGAAAGCGAAACGGTATCAGTAAAACCCTCTTTGATAGAATTATCAAAACTTCGTAATAAAACAGAATTGGGCTGAAATTCTGTATCCTTTCCTACAAAATGTACACAGAGTAGCGTGAAAATCATATTCCTGAGAATTATTACTATTTAATCTTTAAAATAATTAACAAGAAAGACCAATTTCCTCAACTCTAAGTAATTTGTAAACAAAGGAATCAGAAAAACTGACATCAGGCGAGATAGTTTCCGTAACTACGAGTTCCAGATCGTGTGTCTCCGTGTAGTTCAAAACTGTATTTGAAAATGTAATAGATCCATAAGCACAATTAGATATACCCTGTTCTATCCAATCTAAATCTTTCGGTCGTACCAACGGATCTTGTGACAGTGAAACAATACTGAAAAGATCTTGACGACATATTTCTTCAGAAATTCTGTATTAAATAGGATTGAAAATGCATGATCAGAACCAGATGCTAATTTCATTATTTTCAAAGGGTCCAGAAAATCTGTGAATGATACTGTCATGTTCACTGATATTGACCTCTCAGCAATTGTGAAAAGAGTCTTTTCTTTGCAAAGTTTTAAAAGTATATTATATGTGAATCATTCGCGGAATGAACACTACATAGTATAGTATTTTGCATAAACTCAGACTATGCATATGATGATATGGAAGTTCCTAAAAAGGAATGTACAGAGGTACCTACCTATGTAAGTACCTAGTTTCTACCAAGGAGTTGGGATTATTGTGAAGAAAAAGGCGAGAATCACACAAAGGATACTAGCTGATGTCTGGAGCGATGTACAGACATAGTACATATACCCTGCTGTATGGTGGTGTGGTATTACGCACAGGTTTCACGAGCCATTTGCCAACCTGTCCAGGTGGACAAATTACCAGTTCGAACCTGGCATAAGTCACATTGATTTCAGCATTTTCCATTGAAAATCCATAGTACAGCGGCATGCGCTAACATCCTTACTATTATGCCCACCACGGTACAACTGGTTTCTGGTTTTGTCCATGGCCCAGCCATGTTTCTATAATATATCCCAGTCTAACATATCTAGAGTATATACATGTAACAAAGAAGACAACTCTCGTTTAAAACAAACAAAAAACATATATATATGTAGTAATTTAAGTCATAATAGTGCGTAATAATCGGTGATTGTGTAGAATAAAATCGTTATATTTTGAAAGTAACATGTGTTTCAAGATACGACACGTACGGATACTTCATCGTATGCACTGTGAATAAACTTGGTTGTGATTACAGTAACATAGTGGTAACTTCAGAGTTAGAAAATGCTCTAGTTTGTCAAGAGGAATAAAAAAGTTGAATATTCTTCGGAGAAAAACACACAAAAAAACAATGCTACATCCAAAGCACGAGGTAAAAAAGCAACAACAACAAATGAACCTGAGACCTTCACGCCTGGAATTGTATTACTGTACAAATATTTTCAATTGTTCGGAGACGGCGATTGTACTCTAGAATTAGCATTGAATTAGGATATTGTTTTGCCAGAACATTAATCATGAAGTGCTTTAGAGAAACATATCCATAAATAATATTCAGAAATATCAACAACTACAGAAGACAGTGAAATTCCTCTGTACCTACAGGCTATGACGAAATAAAAAAAACCGAGGGGTGAAATCGCTGACCTCATTTTGTGCATAGGGACGATCTTTCGCTCTTTTCTCTTTTAGGCCATTTTATTTCTCAATTGGGATGCGCTCTAAATAGGAGATACGCTTTTCAGGTATTTACATTTTATCCGAGAGAAGTTTCCTTGTTAAATGTATATAGTCTGGATATGTCAGGTTGGGATATGTTATGGAAACATGGCGTGGCGGGGCCATGGGGAGAACCAGAAGCCAGATGGTAGGTACGACATAGTAAGGAAGTTATCGTTCGGCATGGAAAACTCTGAAATAAATGTGATTTATTCCAGGTTCGAACCAGGGACTGGAATTTTGCACACCCGGACGGGCCGGCAATTAGAAGTTGAAACCTGTGCGTAATACCACTGCACCATACAGCAGGGTAGGTAACAAGGATACAACTCTCAGATAACAAAAAAAAAAAAAAAAAATAAAATAAAATAAAAAAAATACAAAGATATATGTTTACAAAATGTATGATATTAAAAAAATTAAATAAAATTACGACTTTTTTCCCTTAAACACATAAATCGTCAACCTACTTTGTTCAACAGCATCATTATTGTTTTTAAAAACCCAGATCATTATATTTATTTTGTTCAATATCTACACCGCCTCTCATTCACTTAAATACTCTCGCTATTTTCATTTATTAATACCACCTCCTTAACTTCAACTACTGACAAAGAAAGTTTTGTCTGTTTAGCCCCTACACAACCTTTCGTAATTGCAGTTTTCGCGTTAAATCGCACTTTGTCCGCTCTATCTATTTATTTGAATCGTCGACGGTAATGTCTTGTATCTAATTCAGATGAAAGTACGTATTATTCCATTATTCTTCTCCCAACAAGCCTAACAAGAACCTTCTTCAATAGACCGACTTGAATCGTCATGTTTCGACCAATGGAAGCTTTTTGAAAATCCGAAATTCACCATCAGATTCGATCAATCTATATTTGACAGAAAATTCGATTCCTGTCATTGCCGAGAACAATCTTCCAACACCCCCCGCGACACCTTCAAACTCTCATCTAATTAACCTTCCTACAACTTCAAAACACTCAAAATTACTAAGTTTACTTTTCAGTTTATTTACAATCATAATCTTATCTGCATCTTGTCTCTCTTTTATTAATCTTCATGTTGAACCTAAACAATGCCAAATGTCTTACATGACACCTACATTTGTCCCCATTTCTTCTTTCAATTACACTTCTCATTCCTTGAAATATTCTTTATATCTGTACCGCGAGCAACAAGTCGACAAAGAGTTTGATTCTACTGGAATACCCGTTATTTTTATTCCTGGAAATGCTGGTAGTTTTCGTCAAGTTAGAGCCTTAGCTGCTGCCAGCTCTGTTATGAGCCATTCCGTCTCAAAATCTTTCCCAGTCCCATGTGATGCTATTTACAGAGAAGAGATCAATTTTGATTATTTCACTGTGGATTTCCAAGAAGATTTAACAGCATTCCATGGAAAATCTTTAAATGACCAAGCTGAGTATCTCAATGATGCCATATCTCACATTTTGTCACTTTACGCAAGAAACCAATCAAAGAAGTCGACAGCAACTGTCCCTCCGTCCTCGGTTATATTAATAGGCCATTCAATGGGTGGAGTTGTTGCACGTACTATGCTTACTCTCGATAGTTACAAGAAAGGCTCTGTCAATACCATTTTTACATTATCTGCTCCTCATACGATTGCCCCTGTGTCATTTGACAAAGAAATAGCTGCAATATACGACAAAGTAAATCGATACTGGGAACAGTCTTTCTCTCAAGACTTTATTGGTAGAAACCCATTAGCTTCGGTCAGTTTGATCTCTATCGCCGGTGGCGGTTTAGACAATATGATTACTTCCGAGTCAACAGGTATTTCTTCTTTTGTCCCCCCTTCGAACGGATTTACGGTGTACTCCAGTTCAATCCCCCATGTGTGGGCTGGTATCGACCATCAAGCAATTGTTTGGTGTGACCAATTTAGACAAGTTTTTGCCTCTGCAATGAGAGACATCGCTGAAATTAATTCTCCTACTAAGACAAAATCACTTTCTGAAAGGATGACAATCTTCAGGAAACACTTTCTAGGAGGATTTGATATGGCATCTTCTCCAAATTATTTGCAGATGAAATTTCACCCAGCTATTAAAGGAGCAGAAAAACTTAAAAATGAGACTTACGTACCTCCGGACATACAGCCACCAGATACCCTACTATGGTTGCATGACATTGCTAAAACTACAACCCCTTTTAGTCAGCATATAGCTATACGCGATTTTTCTGAAATCGTCAATAGCGCATTGCTTATTCCCATCCCTTCTGATTCACAGCAAAATATCGTCTTTTCCTTGTTGACAGATGCCGAATTGGCCCTTGCAGATTTTTCAGCCCTTTCGGGCATTTATGTCCTTGCCTGTCGTTACCCTCATACCGAATCACAAATATTCAACCCTGAACTTTCGATTATAGACCTTTCTCAAAATTACAATCTTAGAGATTCTTCAAAAGATGTCAGCTTGCTCTGTAGGAATATAGGCACCGACCTTTCAAAACTTCCCCAGCCCACTGGTTGTCCTACAGACGATTGTTGCCGTCCTAATCATTCCGATCACCTTTCTTTCTTACAATACGATGTTTCCCAGCTAAGTGATTACGATATGATTGCGTTAGTTAACAATAATGTTGTAAATACCGAATCATTCGCTATCGCTGAATTTAATCCAAAATCATCTTCAAGCATCACCGTTCCTAATCCTATCTATGACTTTTGGAAAGGAGTGTCCATCTCGCTCCCACCATCTAATCCAATGCTCGTCGATATTTCTTACAGTTCTATCTGGAGTAGTTTATTAGCTTTCAAGGCTACAGTTTATCATAAAAATAACAAAAGAGAACTGTTTCCTGCTTTTGTTCGCCAATACTCGGGCGACAATTACGATTCAAAATACTTTTTAAACGTCAGAAACTCAAGTCGCTTTGATATTAGTATTTTTGGTGTAGCTCCTTTCTCACCGTTTGGAGTCCGTGAATATGACGATGATTTTGAAGGTAATCTATTTTATTTTGGTCAAAAGAGTCATTATTACCATAATCTGCACCTCCAAGTATGGTCCGATGGATCTTCAACACAAGATTTTGAAATTATTTTAAAGCTAGATATTTTGGCAAGTATGGGCAAATTGGTATTGCACTATAGGTCTGCAATTGTAGTTTTTCCCATATCTGTCATTGCCTTAGCTTTGGGAATACAATTTAGAGTCTACTCAAAAACGGGTGTTTTTATCAAATTTAGTGAAGCTATTAGTGTCTACTTATCCACAATGTTTGTACCCATTCTTGGGTTAGTTACAATTCTCCCATTAATTATAGAAAATTCTATCATTCGTGACCTTCTTTATACTATTGAGCCTGGTATGGATTTCAATTCTGGAGATGGTCCCTCAAGCATCTTTACTAATATTAGACGAAACCAGTTTTTTCTTGGGTTAGAGCCAGGTCATCTTTGGTTTCTAGGACTTGCGTTTGAATGTGTCGCTGTCGGTATTGTTATTCTAACTAATTGGTGTCTCACTGTTTTCATATCAACTTTGAATCGCACTTGTCAATATCTAAGCAGCGAGGTAAAGATTAAGCCCCTCGTATGTCCTTTTTCTGTTGAAACAGCTAGAAAAGCTTTAACATCAACCTTTCTTTTCTTAGCAATTTCATTTGCTATTCCATTTCAATTAGCTTTTGTTATTGTCGTTTTATTTCTCTTCTTTTTAACTGTTAGAGCATATTCTTGTCGAAATGTTAATGGAAGTTTTTACAATCTACTTTACTCTCTTTTGATGTTATTATTTTGGTTAATTCCCATCACTGTTCCAACGTTAGTTGCATGGTTTCGTGAATTAAACAACCAGAAATTTATTACTATCTATGGATACCAAAACATTTTGGCCTTATGCCCTATGGTTTGGTTATCAGCAATTTTAGCATCAGGTCAGGTAATTCCAAAACCTTCAAAAATTCAACGAATTGGAATTGAGTTAGGACTATCTTATATTGCCATTTATGCCCTTCTATTTGGTATCCCAAGAACATATATGTTATATTTCTTGGTGAACATATTTTGTGCTTGGCTGGTGAGTTTGTACGTCATGACCAAAAAGGGTCCTTTCACAGATCTTCCTAATATTAAATTAAAAGATGATAATGGTAATACTATCTCTTCAAGCGAAAAAAGTTAACTATTAATACTTCTCGGATCTCAGGAAACTATTAATGACTTTGAAACAAAATCTGGGATAAGATGAAAATAATATCTTAATTTGCATTTGACGATATATTCCCCTTTTAATGTTAAATTTACTTCACATGAACATAGATGTTTTATTTTTTATTTTATTCCTGTTACACTTATTTAATTATTATTTCTAATTATTATTTATTTTTACATTACCGTTTTTTTTTTTTTTTTTTTTTTTTTTTTTTTTTTTTTTTTTTTTTTTTT
>JAJMJJ010000165.1:0-11080 GCA_030568955.1 Geotrichum siamense (nom. inval.) | reverse complement strand
TATTCTATTACCAATTTTGCTTTTTTATTTTTCTTCTTTGATTTCCTGGTACTTTTCTTCTTTTTTTCAGTTAGAACGACTGGCTTTTCGTCAATTTCAGATTCAACTTCGGTTTCTTCTGGATCTGAAAATGCATCATCCACCTGTCGTTTCACATACTTTTCCACATCTTCTGATACCATCAAACAACAATTGATCCTATCACCTGTATTATATACAGCTACTTGATCTCGGGTATTTAGATCAAAAACAACAATATTACCATCTGAAGAAACAGAGGTCATGTAGTCGGTAGTATTAGGTGCAAAGTAGAAAAAGGAAAAGTGCTTAACACGGGTTGCATGCCCCAGAAGTTTGAATGCAGTGGAAGGTAGTGACTCTATGCTAAGCTCTTTATCAGAGTCTGTAATAAATTCAGAGAGCGGAACAAAAGCAATATTACCATTGGAGAGAGATGATACTACATACTCAATACCACAAACGGTATGTGTGGCTAAATGTTGCAACCCTGAGTTCAATTTCATCCCCCGACCAGTTGGCTTAGATGTTTCTGTACTATATACCACGATCTTTCTATCAAATCCTAAAACAAAATAACTGCCGTCTGAATTCCATTTACATTTAAGCAGCTCACCGTCTTTTTTCTTATTTGTTCTTAACATACCTGCCTTTTTAGCAGTCATCAGATTCCAGAGTCTTAATGTACCGTCTTTCCCCACAGAAATTGCAATTCTTCCAGTTGGATGCACATCTAAATCTTCCACGCCCGGTCCTTTAATTTCTCCTAATACTTCCCAATCTTTAGTACGCCAGATACAAATTTTTCCATCCTCTGCACCACTAAGTAGCCATTTACCATCAGGAGAGAATAATAGAGAAGTAATGTCACCATCGTGATGAATGAGTGTTCCAAGTTCTTTCCGTTTCTGCAAATCATATATGCGAATATTCTCATCATTCGATCCAGAAACCAGATAGCGCTTTGAATGAGCTAAACAACGAATTGATTGTGTATGTGGTGTAAAGTGGAAGATAGGTGTGAAAATTGCATTTGTGATATACTTGTGATGATCTTGTTTTGATGGTTCATCTGATTCATTCATCCGGTTTTCTATGTCATGATTTTGAAGTTTGTTATCTCCATATATAGTCAATGATAAACAAAGTAAATTGTGTGAATATGAACCAGTAACGATTCTAAATGTCGGATTAATAGTATCAGTCATTGTTGATGATGTAGCTACTGCAAGTTTTCAAGCCCTTGGGAAGAAGAGGAAAAATTATTTAGGTGTTGGGACTTGAATAACTCCCAATCATTTTACCCTTACCCAGTTCAAATTAGTACTGGTAGCCGGAACCGGCTTAATTCCGATTTTTGTGATCCAGAATTGCTATGAATATTTCCAAACAAATATCTAAAGGTGATTACTTCAAGAAATGGGAATCAGGATAAGTTTTACAAGCTAAGCTCAATATGAGTTAACCCAAAGATTTTTTATTTATATATAAAACCATATAAATTTTGGATTTCCTAGCACACAAAAGCTTTTGACTTTCAATCGTTACCTAAAATTACATAAACAACATAGCAAAATAAAGCTAACTAAAAAAAAAAAAAAAACTATTAATTTATTCATAAAGTTACTTAAACTTACATAATAAAATCATAGCAAAATAAAGCTAAAAAAAAATAATACTAATAATAATTTGCATCCATATAGTACATTTTGTTTAACTTGATATAAACGTACTTCCTACTACATACCCACCCACTTACATATATATGTACATACATGCATTTTAGCAGTCTTATTTATTAACAGCAATGAAGTCACGTCTCTTGGGTGTAATTGAAGAAACAAGTGCATACAGGCATGATCACAACATCTACATATCTGTTGCTTTTAGTGCCCAACTTACCACAGAGCCATTCCGACCCTTAACTCCTAACTTGATTTATCCCGTTTTGAAAGAAATGATGAGCCGTCATCCTTCTCTTTCTACAGTTATAACTTTCGATTCAGAAATAGGTAGATACGGAATGAAACTACTTTCTACTGTTGACTTATTGGATAATGTGGTATTTAGAAATATTGAGAAGGAGGACATCGATAAAAGGATTTCTACCAAATTTGATAAAATAGATACAATACCGCCTTGGATTCTTTGGGTAGATAGTAGAAATAACAGAGTTGCATTCTTTTTTCACCATTCAACTTTCGATGGTACAAGTGCTGCAATTTTTTTGCATGAATTAGTCGAAGGATTAGATTATGGTAATTCAGATCCAAGTCCTCAATTTGATCTTCCTGAATTGAGTTTGATTCCTGCAATTGAGGATTTGCTAGGAATGGACTATGAACTAACCTTGAAACGACCTCTTGGTATTCCTGAGTCAAACATTTGGACTGGAGGACCTGTCTTGAACGCAGAAGTTAATGGTGTTATGACCAAGTCCAGATATATTAATATTTCGTCTAACCGAGTAAAATATCTTGTGACTAAATGTCGACAGAATAAGACATCTGTAACATGTTTACTTGTGGTTCTAGCACTTGTGGGTCTTGATAAATCACTTTCCAACATTGGTGAAACTGATTATGAATTTTTGCGAGCAACTATCCCACATAATCTTCGACCTCTTGTTAATCTCAATAATAAAATGGGTGACTGGGTTAATAGCATTCCATATCTTTTTCATAGAAATGATTCTTCTATTTGGGAGCTTGCCAAAGATGTTAAGAAAACCCTTACTTCGTCATTGAACAAGGGAGCAGCTGATCCTATTGCAGAATTTAAAAGTCGAGGAGGAAGTCAACGTTGGAAATATACTGAAAGAGTAGGTGCCAAAAGATGGGACACTATGGAAGTTTCATCCATTATTACTAAACAAGGAACAGGAAAATGGACATTGGAGGATTTAAGCTTTTTACAGTCGGCTACAACAGAAGGCGGAGCTCTTACTTGTTCAATAGTTTCTTATAGAAATGGGCCAGCTAAAATGGGCGTCAGTTGGGCAGAAGAGATAATTTCAAATGTGGTTGTTGAAGCAATGTGTAACAATATCGAAAGAATGCTGATTGAATTGTGAGAAAATTTATCAGATTTCATCTTGAGTAGAAACATTCTCAACAGATTTGGAGATAGATAGTACATACATCTGTACACACCTACCTACATACCTACCTAGGTAGGTAGGTAGGTATATAAATTAGATTTTATATATATATATATATAAATTGAGGTAAAATTCATATTTAATCACCATCTATTATCTGAACGATTCAATTCGTATTTACCAGATTTACTACTGTAGACGCTTGGGTACATGCGTATGTGGTTTTATCATCACATGCAGTCACCTCACTATGCACTACGTAACTACTAGGTGGGGACATAGTATGTAGATACGCAGTATTCTTTTATTACAATGTGTAAGCACCTACATAGGTACCTAGATAGGTACATACGGAGGTATGAATGTATATAGGATGCATTCAGAGATTTGTATACATGTATATGCACATACAAACATAGGTAGGTAGGTATGTAAATTCATTTCATAGTTGTAGTAGTAAAGATGCACAAGCAGATAGTATTTAGAGTGAACAACAGTTATTATCTCTATTTTATTTCGTCACACACTGCATCACACCATTCAAAATTTGCTGCTTGTCCTTGTACTTCTTGCTCAAGATGTACCCATTCATTATTAACCAAATCAATAGCCTTTGCCCTAACGTCTCGTTTTTGTAGACAAGATTCGACAATTTTCATACCTTTCCTATAGCCTTCAATCAAAACCATATCATTCTCAGTAATATCTGTACTACTCACATAATTCGGACTATATTTACGCATTTCACGCCAGCCCCATTCTACTCGAGCAATGCGATGTGCAACTTTTCCTCTTCCATGGGGAGGGTCAAATGGGAGACGTCCTTCCATCATTGCATACAATAAAACACCAAGAGCCCAAGAATCAGTTTGTCGCCCATCGTACTTTTGTCCCATTAGTAACTCTGGGGGTACGTAATCTTCAGATCCGCACCTTGTTTCCAGTAACTCACCATCCGCAGTTTTGCGTGCCAATCCCAGATCTGTTAGAATTGCCACAGGCTCTGGATAATTATAAGGAATATCAAGTATTTCTGGCGCAGATAAACTAAGTAATACATTTTCCAGTTTAATATCACGGTGAACAACATTCTGACTATGCAGAAATGCAACAGCTCTTAATATGTCACCAAATATACGCCGAAGTAAATCCAATCCCATATCTTTGCGATAGTTGGCTATGAAATCAAATAAATCACCTCCAGGTGCATGATTAAGAACCATTAGAGTGTGAATATCTAATTTGTAGGCATGAAGCTTAATCAAATTTGGATGTACCAATGATTTGAGTATTTGAATCTCTCTTGAAAGAGAACCATGCATTCTTTGGTCTGCATTGGTAAGGTCAACCATTTTTAAAGCAAAAAGATTATCAGAGTCTTTTGAATTAGATGGATTTGATATAATCTCCTGTGGAACTTTAATCATTGGACCAGACGATGACGGCAGGTTGGGTTCTATTGGAGAATTGTTGGCACTTGCTGCCGTGACTTCTCTAGCCAAAAAGACTTGGGAAAATGCCCCGACACCTAACGATTTTATCGCTTTAAATAAGAGTTTCTCATTTCTACAATTATACGCTTCATATAATTTTTCTGGTTCTTGAGGAGGGGGACGATGAGGTTCACGATGAATAGCTTTGGGAGAAGGTTGCTGACCAGACGAAACAGAACGCTGTTCTTCATCAGGGCGAACTGGCCGACGTTTCTGAATGTCAATTGAATGCTGATTTTTATGTGGATAATGCTGATTATTATGATGTAGATGCAAATTCTGTACAGAGGGAGGAGGCGGTGGTGGAATAACAGGTCGTTGTTTTAAAGGCGGCAAATGATGATTAACTTGCCTAGAAATCGGTAGAGGGACATATTCACTGACGACACGTCTATTGGTGCTTTCAATAAGAACAGAACCTGAAGAAGATTTTAGTTCAGATTTAGGATAGTATAGCTTGGTGGTATTGTAATTATGAATGTCTGCGCTCGTCATTGGACTGGGAAGGGGAGTAACATCAGGACTTCCATCTGGAATATTCAATTTTAACTTCATTTTAGAGATTTCTGAGAGATGTTGAGATGGGTGAGCAAAAGAAGACTTGTTAATTGATTGGAGTTGTTGTGGTTGCATTTGTACATTTTGGCTTGGTTCTTGTTGCTGCTGAACTTTATGATCGTTGATTAGAGGAATACGAAAGACATCGGAGTCGGTAGAATCATCAGGAGTCATTGGAGAAATAGAAGATGTGTCGCTGTCATCCATTATAATATGGATATGAGTGTAGGAAGTAGGGAAAATATTAATAGTAGGAGGGAGAAGAAAGATGGGAGCAAAGAGGAAAATAAGCAGGCAAAGGCTCAATTTTTCCAGGTGGTGGGTTCCTCACCAAATCTCACCTGCCCTGCTTGACTTTGCCTCGCCTTTCCTATTTTGGAATTACCTTCAAAAATAAAACAAAGTTTATGATTAATGTATTAGTCATTAATGTAACGTTAATAATACATTGCTTATTCATTGCTGACAGAGATTTTTGTAACTGCTATGAATAATAACATGGGTACGTACAGATAAATGGTTGGTACGTCTCTATATATATGGGTGTGTATTCGGTCGTTAAGTAAAGTATACACAAACGTCTACGTACTACATATGAGTATGCAGTATTTGGACGTGTCGCAATTATGAAGTCATCAACTTCAAAATAAATTCCTAATGAATCACTAAGCTCTTTAAGATTAACTTACATAGAGGGTACGACGGTGGATATTGCACTTACTTCTGTAACATTATTTGCAACTTATAAAGTCTGATTGAACCAGCATTCAGATATGTACACATGTGCGTATACTATTTTTTTTTTGGATTCAACATTGAAAGTATGTAGGCACACGTGTAGGCACATACTATACATAAGCTAAGAAAAAAAAAGCTGTATGTAGTACATAGATGTAGTACGTAGTGGTACGTACTAAGGTACCAAATAACACTCAAGCCATTTCGGGAACCTTACCGTGGGTGCCCTAGTTTTAAAAAACGTGACCTTTCTTCCCCATACTATAAACATGTATACAGTATATCATGCTATATGTACATATGTAGGTACATACATGCATACACATCTCTTTCAAAATCCTATTTTTACTTCCCTACCTACTTACTTTTCTTTCTTTAAACAACTACCAATAATTTTGCTTCATCTAGCTTTACTTTATTATTATAATGGTAGGTTCAACTAAACGTCAACCATCCTCTCGTTACCTTCTTGAAAAAACATCAAACATATCTCATCCTGATGGGTGCACATGCGATTCAAAACCTCATTCAAATTGGTTCTTCCAACGCTCTGAACCTGCCAAAGCAATATGCAAAAAGTGTCTTCTTTCTCAGCAAGCAGATGTTAATTTACCACAAATAATCACACCAGCTTCAGAATCTTCGCTTCCTCCGCCTCCTGAGTCTATTAGCATTAACCAACTCATGAATTACAGTAAATCTTCACTTACTGATATGATAAACCCACTTACTTGTGAAATGTCTAATGCTAAATCTGATCGTATTCTATGTTTTGATGAACTTTCTCCTTCTGTCGGCCTTAATTCTGTAATTTCACAGCTCTATGGCGGTCCACTTGAAAAAGTGGTATACGTTTCTGATGATGATTCTAACATACGCATTATTCAAGCTCACTTTTTTCAGGCAAAAGACGCAAGATCTTTTTATAACTTTACCAAGACTGGTAGATTTCTTGTCAATGGTCAAGTGTATTATCCTCACTGGGCAAACGCAGGTATTGCAAACATATATACTCTTCCTAAAATGATACATGATGAAATGGTTTATAATGGTGCTCGACGTTGTCTCACCCTTACAAGAAAGCCAAATAGTTTGACAAACAGTGAAGTTGGAACTAAGTTAAAACATTATAATGTTCAGTTGAATATGTCTATAGATAAGATTAAACGTGACTTTTCGAGGTATGGATTAATAATCGCTGTATGTCCTTTAATTTCACCTATTGTTTCCATCTCAATTCAATTTGCAGACGTTCGTTGTGCTATAAGAACTAAGAAACTATTTGATAGACAAGTCGATGGATTATTGGCAAAAAATTATATTGGATGGTCTATTTCATATGGAAAAGATCCTACAGATCGAAAATGCCCATCCGTCCAAAGTAAAATATCAAATCATTAGAATCAGATAGTCCTATCATATTTTATATTTTTTGTTTGCGAATTCTTTAGTTAAGAATTGTTATAACAATTAAATACAAATAAACATTGGTTAGTTGTGCATTTTATTTTGTCGATGTAGAACTTTACGCCAGTTAATCATGGTCATAATATATTTGACCGTATATAAAAAAAGAAGTCTGTAGCTGGCAAATGTTAACACTCTATTTCATATGTCTGTTTCGATAGGTACATGCAAGAAGTTGTATGAGACTTAATCAGATTATTATTCGAGATAGTGGCACCACTTGGATGGCCAAAACCTTCAAAATTAAAGGCAAGGATAGTGATTGAATAGGTTGTATATTGCAGTCCACAAAACGATTATCACATCTTCCCGTTGGCATCCTCTTTGTGTACTATATACTTAATTTCTATTATCTTTTGTTTCCATATTGGTACGTGACAATGTTATAATTATAATATAGTTTACTTGTAAAAGGGTATTAAACAATTTACAAACCTCGGAAAGCATTTTTACTAGCACGTCTTCTACCCTCGTAACGTTGCTTGCTTCTGCCTTTCTTAATTTCATCATCTTCATCTTCTTTCTTTGGCTTGACTTTCGGTTTCGGTGTAAAAGTAAGTTCCATTTCTCCACGTGGTCCTCTTTTAACATTCTCTTTAATATATTGGACCTCTCTCTCTTCTTGTTCCACATCTCTATGCAAATCTTCGAATGTGGCATCTCTTGATCCACTACTGGCCAAATCCACAGTTCGCATGGATGGCAAGCTTGAAAGAAACTTCTCCTTTGCTTCGGATTGTTTCTTTTTACGGGCTTCTTGCTTTTCTTTCTTAAGAGCTTCACGAGCAGCTTTGATTTTATCTTCCTCCTTAACAGTGTTCTCATCTTCGTCTGAACTAGATTCCTCTTCCCTTTCTGAATTTGAAAATCCATTTCTGGCAGTTTCTTCCAATCTTTCATCATCAGATATTTCAGCATTAGTTTTGATCCGTAGTCTCTCTCTATCTTCGGGATTATTAGAAATTGTAGGATTTATCATCTTGTACTCATGAGAATTAACATCAACTTGAAAATCTTCATCTTGAAACATATCTTTGAATCTATCATCGATCTTTGATTCGAGTCGTTGTGCAATTTCTTTATTAACCTTGATTCTAGGATCTGTACGAATACGGGTTTCACGTTCTTTTGCAATTTTCTTGCTAATTTCTCGTTGACGATACTCAGTATATTGTTCGGGATTTGAAATAAGTTTTGCCTGGTCATATAATTTAATATCAATGAAATAACCATGCATGTATGATTTGACGACATTACTGCCAACAAGATGGCCCAAACCAAGGGCAACTAACTCTTTCTTAGTCACAAATTTATAATTGTCGTAAACCGATGTTTCTGGTTTCTCTTCAAGTTCTTCAGTGATACTATCAAGATGGGAACACCATTCTGGGGCAGGTCCGATTGAAGGTATATAGTAAGCATGCATGGGAATACCTTCATTGGCCATGAGAAACATACCTGTTTCAGGTATATATTCAACATCATTGATATCTACCGTTGGTTCGATAGAAGTATATGCCTTGCCTGTTTCTTTTTCCCAAATCTTCGCGATTCTCTTGTCAGCTGTCAAAACTTTGTCTTGGTTAATAAACATAATCTTTTTAATATCAAATCCATATCCTTGATCTTTCTGAATATAAGGTTGGCTAGCACGTAAATCAAACAATAGACTGTTTCCTTCACTGCTACCAATTGCCAAGTTTAGTGCATCATCCTTTCTGAAGTTGATGGCAGTCACTTGACCTCCTATATTAAGTTGTGCAGCTCTTCTTCTGCTTCTTTGATCCCAAAACTCCACGGTCCCATTTTCTAATCCAAATCCCATAAGACCATGTACGTCATTTATAGCCAGACAGTTGACACCTTCAGATTCAACTTCAAAGGGAGCCAAAAACCTCCCTTGTTCCAAATTCAATCTATACACTTCATTACCTGCCGCTCCTACTACAATATCAGCTCGTTGAGCATTATAGCCTATGCACCTACCAAATCTTGGAATTCTTGTTTTGGTATGAATCCCACCTTGAGCATGTAATTCTAATGTTCTATCATTTTGTAAATGAACCGATTTAGTCCAATCGTCCGATATGATAACAAAATCAACGTTCTCGGCATCTGTATGTCGCTCAAACTTCAGACCCAACTGCGAAAAGTCGTAAACATGAATTTGAGGCTTATACGTACCAGTTGCCATGCAAAACTGTTTATCTGGTGTAACTTTGAGTTTTATTGACGCTTCCGCAAATTCAAAATCTTGAATCAGCTCAACCCTGTTCGAGTATTCCACATCGTTTTTGAGTGATTTCTTACGTTTACGGGCAAGCCAGTCAGGAAGCAAACGTGAAGTGTTTGCGCCAGAAACTTGGTACACAGGAATATTAGATCCACGCGTAACTGTTAGAACCATTCTGAGGGGTGAAAAGAATTTGGTTGGCAATGAGATGAAAGAATAATTAGGTTAAGAATTGAAAAATTTCGGTCTTGGGAGTTTGGTATCTGTTGGTTGGGACATTAAATAGCCCTAACCTTGATTACATTTTTTTATTACAAGAAACAACGCAGGAGAATTAAAACCGCGATAAACAAGTGATATTTGCAGGAATAATAATATTGGACTACATCAGTAGTGTTTTACTGTAGAAGTATGCAAATTACCTTGTAACCTTACGCGTGAGTAAGCATATGCCCCAAGCTACTCAAAATGTTTGTGAATAGAAATTATTATTTCTTATTCTGTACCATTAATTTATATGTGCAATTATTAGATCTCAATATTCCTAATTCTTTTTAGAATAATTTTGAAAATAACATGAATAACATAAGTTTATGAGAATTTATCATTTAGCATTAGTTATTTTCGTATGGATACTTTCGCTAGTAACTACATAGCATGGACTAATAAAGTATGATGGGAGAAACAATGCTACCGGGTCCATCAGAAATATCGTAAGGCAATGTAGCAACATGTGATTAATATTGGCAACGTTGTAAACCAGGAGAGGTTATAGAAATTGCAAATGATTTTTTTCTTTTTTTTTTTTAGGTATGGCACTTGAGTACTGTTATTGATTGGATCAAATTCTCAAACAGCAAGTTCTTCCTTGGGTTATTAAAATAGAAATAGTTCACTATTGAGCTCGCAAACATATAGAAAAACATTAATCTAAAAGATGAACATTGGAATCAGTAAGTTTCTTCTCACTTTTTTAAGAAAAAGTCCTTGTAAATAATTAATAATAATAATATTTTAAAAAAAACATTTCCATAAGTATAAAGAATTACCAAAATTAGAAATTATTTCCAAAAATAAATATCACAAATTTCATTCTATGAACAGTAATGAACAAACCTACAAAACGCTTAAAATACACCCGAAGAAAACAAATTTGATGTTCTGCTTGCATATATTTACATTAATTGATCTAAACGTTATAACTTCAAATGCTTGTGTATTTCCTATTATAGGCCTTATAGGACGCATTAGTTATTGTGGGTTTGTTGTTTTCCGCATTTCCTAGCGACCAGAGTTAATCACCACACAATCTTCTTTTTTATATGAATATTTTAATTGCTAAAGTCCACTATGCGGAATTATAAAGAGAATGATTACTATTATTATAATTAAATAAAAAATGTACGTGCTAACAGAAAAGTATATATGTACATAGGTCAGAGGGGGTCAGAGGGGGTCAGAGGGGGTCAGAGG
>JAJMJJ010000164.1:0-34588 GCA_030568955.1 Geotrichum siamense (nom. inval.) | reverse complement strand
CGTCATTTGGGATACAATTACCATCAGCATTCGTAGTACCTGTTAAACCATCACTAGTGGTACAACTCTCAACTTCATCAGGTACACAAACACCATCAGTTACAATACCAGTTTCACCTTCAGAAGTTTGACAAGGTTGGCCATCGATTGGGATACAATTACCATCAGCATTCGTAGTACCTGTTAAACCATCACTAGTGGTACAACTCTCAACTTCATCAGGTACACAAACACCATCAGTTACAATACCAGTTTCACCTTCAGAAGTTTGACAAGGTTGGCCATCGATTGGGATACAATTACCATCAGAATCCGTAGTACCTGTTAAACCATCACTAGTTGTACAACTCTCAACTTCATCAGGTACACAAACACCACCAACTATAATACCAGTTTCATCTTCAGAAATTTCACAAGGTTGGCCGTCATCTGGGATACAATTACCATCAGCATCTGTAGTACCTGTTAAACCATCACTAGTGGTACAACTCTTATCATCATCAGGTTGACAAACACCTCCAACTATAATACCAGTTTCATCTTCAGAAATTTCACAAGGTTGGCCGTCATCTGGGATACAATTACCATCAGCATCCGTAGTACCTGTTAAACCATCAGAAGTTTCACAAGGATCGACTACTTCGATTGGAATACAATTACCTTCAGCATCCGTAGTACCTGTTAAACCGTCACTAGTCGTACAAGAAGTGGACGAGGTATCCTCATCATTTTGAGGAATTGCTGTTACACCTGGAATTGCTAGTAGCAGTAAAGTAATAGGTAATGTTAATTTCATATTAGAGTAATAATTGTAATTGTTGTTATTTAAGATAAAAATATAGAAAAGGAAGGAAATTGAACGATATATATATATATATATATATATAAATAAAATCTGCTAGATATTGCTATGAAGAGAATATATTTTGGAATATTACTATTTGATCCACATCCATTGGCACTGTAGATTCTTCCAATTTTAGGAATGGGCTTGGTCAATGCGGATGATTTGAGGAGCTTGTCATTGGGTAGTAATCCCGGTATGTTGGAAGCTGTGCAGATAGTTACAAACTACCTACCTAAGTCCCTGGTGGGTACATACTTAGTTGACACATACCTTCAATGCATGATTATATTGATCATTCAGTGTTAGAATTGTACAAATTAACTTTTTTTTTATTTTATTTTTTATGAAATTCATTGCTGACTCGTATCCAAGTGAATAATACGGAAATCAATCAAAGAATTCTGAGTTGATCACAAGTTTGAATTCAGCTTTTACCACCTATGTTCACATCTACTTGTACACAACAATATTTGAAAAGTCTGTACTAATTGATGCCATAGGTCCACTGGTATCCTTATATAAATGCACGTTAGATTAATCAATTGATGAATTTGATTTTCATATATGTACAGTATGTAGGCACCAGGTAAGTATGTATATACATATTTGCACTAGGACTATGTGTTTGGTAGAGTCTTATATTTAAGTCCTTATTTCTCGCAATGTGGGGAATAAGTAATTAACTTTATTACGTTTTCTGTATTATTTTATTAAAACGAGTGAAATCGAACCAGTCAAAGAATTAAATTGAGGTTTAGTTACTTTTCGCTGCATACTTCATATGCATAGAGCTGCATACATGCAAATCATTGCTTTACAATTGACAGCAAAGAAGATTTCAACTGCTAATTCTATGCACGAAACATCCAAATGTCCAGTACGAGATACCTAAGCGGTGCCAATTAACGTAGTTTGTAATGTGCCAGCATTAACAATGCCAACTCCATTGTCTAATTGACACAGTGCCCTAGCATATCAATGGTAGTGGTTGTTTCTACTACATAAATCAGCTATTCCAGTTCTCTGGCATCCTTTTTGATCTCTTTTACACGAACTTGTGTAATATCAACATATATCTTAAGTACTAAGTCTTTTTTATTGATTTCTTTTCTTCTTCTCAATTGAACATTTGTGTTACTACAATTCAGATCACAACCCAGTTTATTGCCTATGTACATACCGATGTACATTTATATTATTGTAAGTTACCATATGTAGTTAGTCAATCCTTTTTCCCCCACTTCGATTCAATTAACTCGAATCGAGGAGGAGATTTTTATTATAGTTTAGATAAAATCTCAAAGAGAACCAGAAAAAAATAAACATCAATTTAAAGATTGACCCAAATAAGAATTTCGAACTCAAATATTTTTTCCCCGCAACATTTTAAACTTTTCATTTCCTTAAGAGATAATCTGGGATATTTAATACTTGTACATACAAATTACAATTGATTTATTCTAAATACAAAGGGAAATGTCTTACAAATAGCAGTTAAAAATTGACGGAACTAAAAAATGTAAATAACCTCGTACAATTCTATATATTATCGTCATTCTCAGATTAGATCATGACTTGATATAAGTAGATCAATTTAACCAATTGAATTGCTTATTTACCTTTGCCATGTCACCCAATACATTTGAATAGTGAATTATCAGTGAGGGGTTTATTACTTTGTTGTACAAATATAAACTGAACCAAATAGTAAAGTAACACCTTTACTATTAATTTTGGCGTCTTGTTTATATAGTAGTCATCTAGATTCTACTCTTTTTTATTTGGGTTATTTTATTTCATAAGTAGTTTTTATTGCCTTAAATATGTACCTGCTTATAATTTTAGCTATTCAGAAATACTTCCACGGAGGTGTTAAAAACAGTTGGGGTATACATTGTCAAATTCTCACCTATAAAAAAGTTTGAACTGGTTTAACAAGATTTTAGTTGATATTAAGCTTATTCAATTGTTTATCTTACGTCTATTCCTTTTGCCAACTATTCCCAGATGTGCATATGTAGGTTTTAATTTAGTGTGCAGACGCAGGGAATTTCAACCTGAGAGTCACATTTCCCCCACTGTTTATTCCTGATTTGGTATTGAAACTTTCTATCTTGGGCGTTGTTCCATTTTTGATTTAGTTGGGTAGCAGATTCGACTATGTAATAAGTACCTACGATAGTTACTTACAATATGGTGTTCTACATATTTACACTTATCAACGCATTCTTTTCCTTCATTTAATTTACTTTCACTGTGCAATGTCACTATCATAATTAAATATTGTCAACGCTAGTTGATTAATCGACTTACTTTTGTATGTGGCATTTCGAATGGCACACGACTGCGATACCCAACCTTTTAACTTCAAGAGTCCGTAATACCTTCAGTATTGTCTCAATACGTAATTTTCTTGGAGCCAATTGAATTGAATTGCTTTCCTACGCCGCATATCCCCATCGATCGAGAATCGATCATAAATATGGTATGTAGAGAAACCAGTGACAGTAATTCTTTATGGACACGTATTTAAATAAAGGTCCATATTTTTTTCTTTGAAGTAACCTTATTATTGATGTTATCATAGCTATTTTTTATGCCGGTAAATGGTACTTGCTATATTTTTTATTACCTCAGTGCTTCCTTCAATTGGTTCCCATTGAGGGGTGCATTTAAGACTTTGCAATTAGTGGGTCAATTGCTACGACATCTAGTACTATGAATAAGGATGATGTGGTCAGCAGCCAATTTTTTTATGTAATTAGGATGTGGCCTTTTTTTTTGTTAGCTTAAGCAAATAAAATCCGACAGTAGCTTATAATGAGGCATGGAAAATGTACATACCTACCTATGTACATATGTACCGTATTATTATGTACACAGTTATATTCTTTGCTATCGCATTTTCAAGTTTTTATTTTAGGTTCTTTCAAAGAACAATTATGTACATACACATGTATGTACGTATAGAACATAGAAATAGAATGTAAATATTGATAATTGCATTCTACTATTATAGATTATTTCTTGCAACGCAATTATTTATCGTTATAACAGAATACTAATTTACGTTAAGAAATTGAAACTCTACTGCAAAACATACGAATATTCAGCTACCAAATATTTGACACATGCACATATTAAATAAGCCTTTTTTATTATCAATACATATATATCAAAACAAATTCATTTAGATTTTGTATCATATAACATCCTTGAAAAAAAGGGCTTAACGAAAAAAATTATTTTCCTTACACTTGTAATAATACTATGTGTTTTTGAAATGATAATATTTTAAGTAACAGTCCATATACCACATTTATTTTTATTTTTATTTTTATTTTTATTTTTATTTTTATTTTTATTTCTATTTTTATTTTTGTTTTTATTTTTATTTTTATTTTTATTTTTATTTTTATTTTTATTTTTATTTCTATTTTTATTTTTGTTTTTATTTTTATTTTTATTTTTATTTTTATTTTTATTTTTATTTTTATTTTTATTTTTATTTTTATTTTTATTTTTGTTTTTATTTTTATTTTTATTTTTATTTTTATTTTTATTTTTATATTTTTCAATGATTTATTTGATATTCTATCTATTTTTTTTATTATTTTTATTTTCATACTTTGATTTCAAAGTTTTAAATATCTATGTATTATACAGTAGTTGGTATTATGTTTTTGCAACCACTAACCATCATTCTTTAACAAACCCTTTCAATAGATCCGGAACAATTGTCCTACGCAATGAATTTATATACTTGGTTTTTCTCATTATATTTGAGACATCATTATTATTCCACCCTTGGAAGATATCAATGACAATTTAACTTTTTATTAAATAAACTTTATTATAATACTTTAATATAAATGAAGATACATAGTACCAGAATATACATTGGTAGACTACAGCATATACACACACCTTTGGGATACACATTAAATGCTGCTATGACGCTATTGGTTTTGTAGTTGAATTCTTCAATAATCGAAAATAAAATCCCTTCTATTAGAAATAATAACATCTAATTTGTTTTTCTCGATGTTAGAATTTAAATTTTATGTTCTCAAAGAAAGGATTATGTATAAGTTTTGGCCATTGATCTTTTTATTTGTATGATTTTTGTCTTTTCCTCTCATTCCAATGTAATGTCTTACTCAAGCTTTGGAACCATAGTTCTGTCGATTTTCCATTTTGCACCATAGGGAAAGGATATCTTGAAGCAACAACCGTTAAGAAATCTCCCCTTTCTAGCTGAACTCTAGAACGTCCATCGAAAGCACACCACGCGGAAGCTCTTGCATCGTATGGAACACCAATTCTAACTATTACTGAGTCAGGAACTACTAAAGGACGGAATGAAAGTGTATGGGGACAAATAGGAGATACGAGAATACCTGGAATCTCGGGGTGTACAAGGGAACCACCCGCACTCAAAGAATATGCAGTGGAACCACTAGGAGTTGAAATAACACATCCATCGGCCTCAATAGATGTTAAACGAGTGAAATTACCATACAATTCCGTAGTTGTCATTGTAGGGTTGGGACCTCGATCCTGAAAAAAGTTAGTATAATATCGTAATACAATGTTTGAGTTAACATACTACCACCAAATCATTTAAAATGCAAAAAGATTTATCAATGTCGTGATGTTCAAAAACACAATTTGATTCAGCTGCTTTAATTTCATTTGCTAGATCATTTTCACTTTTGTTTTCCCTATTCTTCGCTTTCATGATAATACATTCAAACCGCATTCTTAATGAACACTTAACACCATTTTTCACAATGTCTTGTAAAACTTCATCTCTCATTTCATAGTCATAAAGGCTGATAGCAAAAAGTTAGAGCATGTACTAAAGATAGTTAACCGGTAGTATACTTACGTCAGAAATCCGAGACTACCCATAGAAAAACACAAAACAGGAGGAACAACATTTTGGAAAAGCCAACTTGCAAATAGAACAGTACCATCGCCACCAAGCTAAAGCAGTATTAGTAAATCAAGAAATGTTTAGGTATAATCATTCAGCACTTACTGTTATGGCAAAGTCAAAGAAATCAGGATGGGCCGTACACACTCCGCTATTCCAAAAGCGTAATCTATCCATACCTTCGACCTTATTTTTGATCAATTTATCCAATCCAAAAACAGGATTTGTTTGCATGACGTCTTGAATATAGCTGGTACCGTATGTTAGAACATTGATCATAACAAATACTGTACAAAGAATACTAACACATTAAAATGACCCCATTCAGACTTTTGTTGTAAAAGCCAAAGAGTTAGATCTTTTGTAGTTTGAATGACTTCCTTGTCAACCAGTTTCGAAATAATCATAATATTTCTCAACCTTAGTTTCATGGATAAAGTCCCTTTGGGTATAAACATTAGTACGAAATGTGAATCACAAGAGGTTAACAACACATACTTAAACTCTTGCTTATATCGCGAAGTCCTACCACGAGTTCAGATATAGTATCGCCATCGAGAGGTGCATATTCAACATTGGCCAAATTCGCTTTACCCATACAGGGCTGTAACATGCGATGTATTTGAATTTTCTGGTCCTGTCCCACTGATAAACGACGACGTCTCATCGCAGATGTCCTATCAAAATCCGAATTATGTAATCCAGGGTTGAGTTGTAAAGAAGCTTTTAGCCTGTCTGAAGACCATGGAGGATTATTGCTGCCCATGATTAGATACGATACGTGGTATTGGAATAAGTCTGGAGACAACGGCTGACGAGGGAAGTGGGCTGGAGTACAAATCAATGTGGTTTTGGCAACAGCTCAATCTTCCATTTTAGATAAAAGTCATGTGCAATTTCATGTCTCACGCTTCTACGACAACTCAACCACCAATCACTGGTACCAAAGATGTACCGTAACAGCCGCACTAGATACCACAAGTTTTTTTTTCCCAATCTTTACCCTACCTCAGAAAAAAAACCCTTATAGTTTTTTTACTCATATCGCCTCTACATGTTCTATTCGCCGTTACTGTATGAAAAAGTGTTGATTCATTGAAAATGACCACAAATCTACGTCGATCAAGTAGGTCTACTCGAGGTAAGCACAGTCGTTATGATGATGAAGTCACTTACGACACTGTCTTGAACAAAAAACCAAAATTACAAGACATGGAGGAGGAAGTATCTTTTTCAATTACACCAAAGATTCATTGTGTTTGTGATATTGATTTGGAGAAGGATTCTATGCTACAATGTGGAGACTGCAAGACTTATCAACATGCTGAGTGTGTTCTTGGTGAGAAGAGTCAAGAGTTAGTTGCCACTCCTTACTACTGTCACGAATGTGGCCAAAAGTCAAGTAATATTAGTAATGTCGTAGAAAATTCTTCTTCTGCAATTCCTATCGATCAAAATTTACTTGGAATACAATCCAATCATAATAATCAAGACCCTTTGGTCTCTGTGGAAGTTAATCCACCAGATGTTGCAACTGTCCTACAGGACGTGCAATTTTCTGACGAAGTAAAAGTACATGAAAAAAATGAAAAGGTTGGAGATAATGTTAATGCTCCCGATCAAAAATCTGTGGAAAACGAAGCTGCTGCTGATATCGCTGCGGTAGAGCCCGAAAAGAAGGTATGTTAACGAATTCATAATATCCATATATTTTACTAACATTATATTGCTAGGGTATTGATGCACTTGACGATGGCGTTCGTAAGAGTGTTGTGAAAACACTTGTGAATACATTCAAAAAGTTTATTATTCCTGTAGTCATTCAAAATAGCAAGTTCGAAAAAAGAGATCAAGATATGGATGTATTTGCCGAAACATTAAGTTTGTCCTTGGAAAGTGCCCTGTATGATCAATTTGCATCCAAAGGGACGAAAGATGTTGGGGACAAGTATAGAACAAAATTCAGAACCCTCTTAGGCGCGCTTAAGGATAAGAAAAATCCAGAGTTGCATTTAAAAATTGTTAACGGTTCAATCCAACCATTAGAATTTGTTACAATGTCAAGTGAGGATCTATTGAATCCTGAATTGAAGAAAATTGCCGAAGAAACTAGAGAAAAAGCTATCAGAGATTCTATTCTAAAGAAAGAAACCGGACCTAGAATTCGAAAAACTCATAAAGGATATGAGTATGTTGGTGACCAATTTTTGGATCAAGATCTTAATATTACACATACATATAACCACCATGAGAAACAAACCGCAAAGTCTACTAATGAGAAAGAGGAAAATATTCAAAGTCACGTCCCGTCATTAATTCATGCTGAACCCAACCGCTATCTCTCGCCATCCTACAATTCCCATGAATATGAAAATTATAATATTAGCCAGGAAGAAACAGGCGAAAATGTTGAAATTGACGATAATGACCTCGATGATATTCTGGGTGATGAGGAACATATTCCAGATCCGTTATTGGCACCTACAAAAACATCAAATTCAGAACAACCAACTGAAATCATCTATACTGGTAGTCTTCACATGCCTCAAATTGCAACCTGCGAAACGAATGTTTACGAAGTATCGTCCCCGGAAAAATTTTCTCAAGCAGATTGGAAATCTATATTTTCTTCGTTAGATAACATGTTTATTGAAGGTAGGTTAGACAGTGCCAAAGCTATAAAATATCTCTATGTTATTGGAAAATCCAAAGATGTTTGTACTTTTGTGATAGTTCCTACTCCTGGAGAAATTGTTCCCTTTGAAAAGCTATATTCATATTTTCGAAGAAAGAATAAATTCGGTGTTTTGACTCGGCCAAAACAAGGTCTTCCTATCAGAGATGCATATATTATCCCTATCCATAAAGGAGATGAGATCCCCGATTATATCTGGCTGCAGTCAACCAAAGAATATGTGAAACTTGAAAGCTTTATAAATAAGTATGAAAGATGTATTGTGGGTGTATTTATTTTGGCTCAAAAATTTGTTCCAAAACCGGATGATAATAATGGTGCTATCAAGGAAACAAAAAATTTGTTGGACCAGTTAACTGGCACCTCGACTTCTTTAAAACATGAAATGAATTCACATCCAAAGGATGTACAACAACTTTTGAAGATCTTATCAGGCATGGGGAATAACTTATCACAAAATCCAGCATTAAACATCGAAAATGATGATGATTATACCCCAATTTAATAATTATTCGTTATATACACATACAAACCTTGGAATGCATTTTGGCTGTAAAAACTTGCTATATGATATATATACCAAAAAAAATTTTTTTTGCAAACAATTGTTCTTTTTTTTTCCCTATTAGATGAAGATTTAATATGAATTCTAAAATTTAACTTGCATACTATTTACTATATAACATAATAACTTGATTACTGGATGATCATACTCAACATATAAAATTAACATAAATGACTATGTCTACAAGTGGATTACACAACAATTAAATATATATCTATTTAAAATATCAAAATATCTATATTCAATTTTCATTATATATATATATATATATCGTTAACTCATGACACAATTTGCTTACTCTGTACTACAATATCATTAGGAATAGCAGAACCCACAGAAGGTTTAACATTTTTATATTTTTGTAGGGGTAAAAAGTAATCAAAAGCAATATTCTGTAGAAGAGAAAAAGTGGAAGAAGTTGCCCAATATAAACCAACTGCGGCAGGGGCTTGGAAAGTTGCAGTCATGAAAAACATGATACCAACTCTTGAAATATTTGTAACTACACGTTGGACAGGGGTTGTTTTGCCAGTAGTAGATTGGTTTAACATGTTGATTGTGTTCCATTCGACATTAGCAAGAGATGCAGAACCAATTATTAAAGGTAGAATGGAATAGGGATCGGCAGAAACAAGATCAGGGTACCAAAGGAAAGAGTCAGTTGAAAATCCTGGTTCTTGTGGAATGTCTGATTGAGCGTACCCACACATGGATCGAATAACCCAACTCATCGAAATCCATAATGGCATTTGAACTGATGGTAACAAGATCAAAGATTTCCATGCTTGAACTTTATGTCTTTTGAAAAGTTCAATTCTTCTTTTACGTCGTTCCTTAAGCGTAAGAATTTGAATCTGTTCGGGTGTCAATACCACTCCGTTAACCCCTCCTGACGCTGCAGATTGCGCAAGCTTAGCTCTAATAACAGGAACACTGGCACTTAGAATGGGTTGCAATTCGGTCTGTTTCTGACTTCGTATGCGGTTAGTTATGGCTATAGGCAGCGTGATGAATGTCCGTAGTGCTAATGTTGTCAATGGGATCATGTAATGCCAGGGAAGACCTGTTGCCACTTGTGCCGACTGAATAGTGTCATGAATGGGAAATGTTAATACTGAAAAATCAATTCTTGTGGCCTTAGTGCTATGAAATTGCCTATATGTGCGTTGTAGCACATGTGCTCGTCGTTTGAGCATTCTGTTTAAAGTGTGTTCTCGAGGAAAGGTTAAAGCTGTATTAAGATTTTTTTTTTGTTGTTGCTATGAAATATTACATAAAACATAACACTTGGGCTGAAGACTTTGTTGCACGTTCAAAATCAGATGAATAAAAAATAACCCATAAAAAAACAAATAGCAAAAATAATAATATTTAAATCAAATAGGATACAAACAAATTTACCAAATAGATATGTACATTCATAAATAAATAGATATACTTTTACCAAAATAAATTTGAAGCCTAGAAAATTTATTATATTAGATGTCCCGACAAGATGGCAATACTTTTAAGTCAGCCAGCTGAAACGTTTTGTTGCCTACCTATTTATTTTCCAGTCCAAATAGTTCGAGTTCATGAAATTAAGAATCTTGATTACATTCGTTTTTGAATATATTCTACCACTGAGTCAACCACTTTATCAGGACGTTTTCCTACAATTGAAGTAGGGTAATCGCCAGGGACAGCAAATCCATGTGGTAAAGGTTTGATTCTATTGTTAGATTCGTATCTTTCTTTCTCATTGTCGTAGACAGCAGTCTTTACTTCAGCACGACCTTGAACAGTGGGGTTTTTTCTCTTTCGACTTTCCAACACCCTGATACCTTTTCGTATCAATTGTTCTGGCAGAAGATCATCATCTTTGCTGTAGACTAGTAGAAATGGTTTTGTAATGGTTTCAAAATCTTTAATATCTATCATAGATGGATGGATTACTGCACCACATGTGATACACTCATATTCATCGTCTTGATCTGCCTCTCGTAAAACATCATCTGTCGCAGTCCAGGAAGTTGGATCATAACCGGCAGGTAATTGAAGAGGTGCTTGAGACAATAAATGCAAAACGTACTTAGCACCGAATGAATAACCAATAACTGCCACTTTCTTGGGTTTGTAAACAGCTAATAATTCACTAACTGTGTCTTGTAATACAGGGAGGGTGTGTGAAAACGTATGTCTAGCGGACCACATATCTTCCATAAATCCCTTTACAGTAGATATTGCAAAAGTTTTTACTTGATTAAGTAAGGAAAATGGACCTGGTTTAGTTTCAGGAGCTGCTGAAGTTGCTGTTTCAGTTTCGTTCAAGACTGCTCCACCGGTAGTAATGGGATCACCATCAAACAAGTCAGGCATTACGACTTGAGTTTCAAACAACCTTGCATAGCGGTCAGCCAGAAGTAAGTTGTTCATAGATGAAAGACCAAGTGAATTGGATAAACATATAATCATCTGCTTAGGTTTGGTGGTTGTACCACCGCTGGTCATGTATACTTCAGTACCTGTTTCTACCAATCTAAATTTTTTCCCCATTGGTCGATCCTTCGGGGGTAGATCTATAAGAAAGAGGTGTCAGTGCAATAATTAACATATCCAGTTTTTACAAACAAACGTCGATCAACTTACCCTTCTGTGGAACTTCAGGAGGAATTTCATTCGAGGGTAAATCTAAGAAAAATAGAGACGTTAGTGAACCAATTGAATTATCATGGTTTAATTTGTAACATCATCCAATTTACCTTTCGGTGGGACTTCAGGGGGTGTATCCGCAATATTGTCAGATAAAGAACCTGACTCAATTGGTTCTGATTTCGGAGTTTGATTAATTGTCGTATCTTCTAACGTTTTCGTCAACGTATCTACATTTGAATCATTCGACATTCTGTACTTTGATTTCTACTGTTTGATGCGTTAATAACCAGGAAAAAGAAGAAGAAAAAAAAACACCTTATGATGGGAAACTTTATTGTGGGGAGGCATTTACCCTACAGGATTCACTCAAAAATTTCCAGGGACCCTTTTTATCAAATATTACAATTTCGTTCATTCTAGAGGCCTTATGACTTACTACATGGTGTATTTCTACACACACTAGGATATTTGAAGATATATACATACATACCTGTATATATAGGTAGATAGGTAGGTAGGAAGTAAGTACAAAATACAATGAAACTGTAGTATGTATGTATATATATTTTAAAATGTACTAAATTAAAAATGAAAATTACAAATCATCGCTTAACCGATTGGTACCTACTTTTCCATTCCTCCAATTCTTTTTCTAACCGTAGTGTTGTTTCCTTCAACTCTCTAACCTCACGTTCAGCTTTACGAAAAGCTAATTGATGTGTAGATTCTGTACTCTGCATTTGTTCAATTTCTTCTTGCAGAGTTCGGACTTTTGATTCATTTTTTTTTAGTTCTTCTTCCAATTTTGTGACTACTTTTTCTTTAAGTAAAACTTGATTTTGAAGATCTTTTACAGTTCTGTCAATATTTCGAGACGTCTTTGATTCGTTATTAAAACGAGTAGTTTGTTCCACTAATTGAGCTTCAAGCTCGGTAATTTTATCGCTCAAAAAGTTTGTACTGCTAGATTTGGATCCTAATAATTGAGCTTCAAGATCAACGACCTTGATATGAAGGTCTTTGTTCTCCTTAGAAAGGTTATTTTTATCTTGAAAATATTCTTGTGCTCTAGATCTCTCTTTCTCAAGTAACTTTTGTAAGTCAGCATTATGGGATTCAGACGCTTTCAATTTCTCTAGTGTTTGTTCTGCTGCATCTTTGTGGTATCTTAAAGAAGATTTTAATTCGTTTGTATCATCAGTATTATTCATATCTATAGCTGGAGATTGTGCAAGCTCTTCAAATTGCTGGGAAACATCTTTCAATCGTTTTTCTAATACCTTCTTTTCATCCTGAAGTTGGTCTCTGTTGACTGAAATCTCTTCCATTGTAGTTCGTAACGTTCTAATTTGGGATAGAAGTGATCCAATTTTCCGTTGTGAGTCTTCCTGTGATAGAAGTGATTGGTCCCGAGATTTAGTAAGTTCTTGGATTTTGTCTTCTAATTGTAGTTTGAATGTGCTCCATGAGACATCTAAAGAATCTACCCGTGAAATATCTAATTCATGCTGTAAATGTCTATTTTCTGTTTGCAACTCAATTGTCTTAGATTTTTCAAGTTCAAGTTCTTCAGATATATTGTTCATCTCCTTCTTGTACCTGTCCCTCATGTTATTCAAAGAAGCTTCAGTATTATTGGAATCCTGAAGTCGACGTTCCTTTAGAGTTTGAATCTCCTTTGTCAATCTTTTGTTAGTTTCCTCTGCATGAGCAAAATCAATAACTGAATCTTCAAGTTTATCTTCTAATTGCTGAACCAAACTTTGAAGTTTAATGGCCTTGTTTTCTTGTTCTTTGCATTCCTCTAAAGATTTAGTAAGAGCAGCATCTGCTTCTTTCCATTGAGATTTGGCAAATGCTTCAGCTCTTGAAGATTTCAATACAATTGTCTCAGCAGACTCAAGTTTTCCATAATAATCTTCAGCACGCAATTTATATAACTTAAGACTATTAGCAAGGTCTTGGTTGATAGCAATTTCAGCATCAAGTCGAAATTCAAGGTCTTTGACCGATCTTGTAGCCGAACCTCCATTGAAACTAGTTTCTGTACTTAGACGAGAGGGTTTACCACGAGATTCTTCAAGTTCATAGAGCAAGCGTTCATTTTCCTTCTCAAGAGTCGCTACTTGATTTTTGGCATCGAGAAGATCTTTAGATGTGTCCTGAAAGATTGACATGATATCTCGTTTTGAGGATTCGTAATTGGCAAATAGTTCTTCAATTTCTTCAACAGACTTGTTCTTAAGATTAAGTTGCTTAACTGAATCAGAAATTGAAATGTCGTTGTTGGCTGAGTAAGAACTATTTGTTGAGCGAACACTTTGTAATCGAGAAAGAGTTTTTTCGTCATTGAAACCTAGACTATCAATTTTAGACCGTATACTATTTCCACTTTTAATACTGGGCTTAGATTGTGGACTTGATGGTACTTGTGAATCAATTTTGGAAAATCTTTTAGACAAACTGGAAACAGATTCGGAATGATTGAGTTCCTTATTAATTTTTTGTGATTCACTGAGCATACTGTGAAGCAATGCTTGTTCTTCTTCAGATTTCTTCAATCTTTTCTCTGCTGTTTCTAAACGCTTTAGCAAATCAATATCGACATCACTACGAGAGCTTGGTTTGAGAAGTTTTTTGAAAATGTCTAGTTGTGAAGTTTTGTCCTCAAGATCTTTCTTCATTGTGTCAACTAAGGAAGAAAGTTTGCGTTTGGTGACATCAGATTCGGATTTCTCGCGATGCTCTTTATCGTAAAGGGACTTGTATTTGTCAAGTTGTTCTTTCAGTAATGAAGCATTTGTGCTGGAAGACTTCTGTTCGCTTGATATGGTATGTTCGAGATCCTCCATCTTCTGCTCCAGTTTTTCCTTCTGCTTTTCTAAAGTTGCACATTTGACTGACATAGATTCAAGCTCTTGTCTTAACTTCTTTTCACTGATTTCAAGTTCATTCTTCTCCTTCGTCAGTTTAGTACGCTGGGTAGCATTTTCATCATGGAAAGAAGTACGTAACTTTTTCATATGATCACCTTTCTTAGATAGCTCCTTGGTGAGTTTTTCTTTATCAAATTTAAGAGCAGAAATTTCACGAGTTGCATTTTCCAATTCTTGAGAAATCTTATTCTTCTCCAGAATAACTCTTTCTTTACTAACAAGATCATCATCAATGAATTTCTTAAGCTGTTGAATTTGATGCGAAAGTTGTTGTTTTTCAGCGGTAACATTAGAAAGTTCTCCTCGAAGCTTGTCAGACTGGTTAACAAGATTGTTGATTTGACCTTTAAGAGATTCAGTGTATTGAGCGCCTTGCTCTTGAGTTTTTTCAAGATTAGCAAATTTCTGTTGCACCTCGAGTAGTTTCTCGTTTGTTGTTTTGACAGTAACTGCATTCTCTTTTGCATTTTCAAGATCTTTTGACAATGATTCATTGACTTCCTTTAAAGTCTTGATTTCAAGAATCTTTGATGCCAGTTTTTCTTGAGAAGATTTCAAGTCATCACCTAGAGCTTCCTTTTGAGACGTTTCTTTTATAACCTTTTGCTTTTCCTTAGACAATAAGTCATCCAGATTTTTGATTCGTTCTTGAAGTTCGTCAACCTTACGATTGAGAAGAGTTCTACCTTCTTCAGTGTCAGTTACTTTAGCTTGTAGTAAATTTCTGGCTTCTTTTTCCTCGTTTTGTAGTGCGATCTGCTGTTCTTTCAACGACACAATTTCTTCATTTGCTGCATCCAAGTTATCTGTTGCTTCACGGAATTGACGCTCAGTGGTTTGTAGTTTAGCCAAGAAAAATTCTAGTTCATCTTCCTGAGATTTCAGATGCCTATGAAGAGAACTGATTTCACCCTCTTTCTTTTGGATTAAAAGTTCAAAATCGGTAGATGTTTTATATAGTTCTTCAAGTTGCTCTTGTTGCTGAACTTGTTTTGTTTTAAAAGCTTCAAGAGTTTCAGTCATGGAAGTAAGTTCATTGCTTTTGGTGGAAGATTCTGCGCGTAATAGTTCTAATTGTTCTTCAAGTTCTTTAATCTTTGTATCTCGAGATTCAATTTCAGATTTCAATTCTTCAATTTGAATGGTAACTTTCTGAAATTCTTCAGTCTTATTTAAAGCTTCATCTAATTCTGCTTCCAAATCTGAAATTCTTTCTTTTAAGACAGCTTTTTCATTTTCAAGATTACCAATTATGACTGTTCCTGTTTCAAGTTCATTCCTCCAAATATCAGCTTGGCTATCGACCTTCTTCTTGGCAGCTAGTAGTTCATCCATTTGAATTTCCAACTTATCTAAGTCGTCAAGAGCTTCAGTAAGCTGTTCCTCGAGATCAACTTCTCTTTCTTGCGATCTCTTTAAGAATTCTTCTTTATCAAGAGCAAGTCTACGTTCACTTTCCAAGGTTTCTTGAAGTTTTGCAAGTTGAGCTTCGGCTTTCCTTTGTGTTGATTCAGTTGTTTTCTTTGCATTATGAAGATCTTCCTTGAGTTTCTTTACCTCAAGGGCATGAGTCTCATTATCATCACCTGTAAGTAACGGTCGGACTTTGACATACATTTTGAACCAAGGACTCTGTTTGATTTGAAGATAGAGTTGGAAATTGCGCTTAATTAAAATGGCGGCATCAGCTTTGAACAATTCTTTACGTACACGAGATCGAACAAGATAACCTCGAGCAATGGTTTGGAATTGCGTCATAAGTTGACGAACCATAACTTCCCGTCGTTCTTCCAACTCTGCAAGAACTCCCGATTTAAAAAATATTTTTGTAAGACCAACTTTGTATAAATTCTCATCTAACATAAGCTTTTTGAGTATCATTTGACATGCCTTTTGTCCTTCAATATAATTTTTGGGCATATCTGAAACTAAAACTTCATATCTCGTTCTAAATTCATTAAAGAATATTCTGTTAGGATAACCAGTACGAGCAATTCTAATTCCTTCTAAAACACCGTTGCATCGAAGTTGGTCTAGAACAAGAATGTTATTGAATTTTCGAGGAATTTTATCATGGTTTGGGATTATGCAACGAACGAAATGTGGGTGAGTGGATTGTAATTGGTCCATGAGATTGGTAAGTTGTTCTTTATGACGTTGAGCAACAGTTCTAAATAGGCCTTTTTTCGTGACACTAGTTGTACCTTGGGATTCGTTTGCAAATAAGCGACAGACTGTGGTTTCAGTAGAATTAATAAGAAGCTGGGTGACATTGTCGTTAAGAGGATCTTTGTTCTTTTCTAACCAACCTTCAGTAGAATACTCAACTTCAGCAGCATAATGAGTAAGAATAAAACCTTGAGAGAGTCGTGATGGTCTATATTTATTGGACTTGTCTCTCCAGAGGTGATGTAATTTTTCGGTAAATGATTGATCTGTCGCTTTGGGCATAACACAATCTTCATCTAAGCAAGAGAAGATACCGATTGGATTAGATTTTTCAATAAGATTAATAGTAGGTTGCAAGTCATGCCCGAAATCAATATATTTCCACTGTATATTCTCTCTTGAATATTCCTCCTGCTCAAGAACAAACATATGGTGATTGAAAAATTGCTGTAACCTTTCGTTTGTATAATTGATACATAATTGTTCGAAGCTGTTTTTCTCAAAAATTTCAAATCCAGCAATATCTAACACTCCAATAAATGTTGTATCATCATTACTTCGTTCAAGAGTTTGATTGATTCGATCTACAATTGATCCGAAAAGTCTTTCGTAAAGAGTTTTAGCCAGTGAATCAAGAGTGTTTCGTACTTGTTCGGAGTTACGTGATTGATGAACCCATTCTCGTCCAGCTTTAACTCGAGGACGAAGAAGACCCTTCATAAAATGATCTGAGTTAATTCCTAGTAAGTAACATACTTTTTCGACCTGTGGAATATTGAGAATACGAGCTTGTTCAGATCGTTCAGAGCCAAGTTCTATGTTACCAATATTAAGGATCACTGAAACAATTCGGAAAATGTCAGTTTGTTCTGACACAGTAAATCCCATAATATTGAATGAGTTTATTAAACTGTTAAATTCTTGTTTGTCGTCAATTCCTTCAATAATTTTGTTTGAATCTCGTAGGTACGTGTAATAATTTGGATCAGATTCAACAAATAATGAGTCTTTGAGATCTGATTTTAGACCTTCAATTAGCTGATAAAAAATATGATAATTTCGTTCCTTCCGGTTTTGATATATGACTCTAGACTTCTCTAACAAGTACCAATCTATCGATGCCCCAGCAATCTGAGCACTCTGCAACGAAAACTCAATCCTCACAAATTTACCAAACCTCGACGAATTATCATTTCTAACTGTTTGCGCATTTCCAAACGCTTCCAAAATTGGATTAGCTTGAAGAATCTGTGTTTCAAATGAACCTTGAGTAGAGGTAGAAGTTATAGCTGCAAGATATTGAATAACTTTCTTGGTGTTTTCTGTTTTGCCAGCACCAGATTCACCGGTGACTAGAATGGATTGATGTTCGTGATCTGTTAGCATGTTGCGAAATGCAAGATCAGTAATTGCAAAAATGTGCGGGGCAGTTTCCTCGCGTTGCCTGTTTTTGTATGACTGAATAGTTTTAGCATCGTAGATTGGAAGTGCTTTATACGGGTTAACTGCAACCAAGAACAGTCCGGAATATGTCTAAGAGTTTGATTAGCATCATAGACAATACAAATGTTTGAACTCCTCCCCAAAAATAAAAATAAAAATAACGTACGTAAATCATATCAGACATATATCTCATGTAAAGGTTATGCACAACAGAAGCTTCGTTCAAGTAAGTTAATTCTGCCATATCTTGCGCTCGATCGAACTTTGGTGGATTTACATCATCGATTTCTTCTTTACGAACAAAGCGATCCTATGCATTGTTAATCACAAATTCTTTGAATCATTATAACTCAATTGATACTTACTGAACCATCGGTGCACTTAATTCGTAATTTATTATCACCTTGCTCTTCAACCACAAATCCTTTGATAAACGCGATCTTCAAATCGGGTACCCAGACCCATTTTTTCGATGAAAACTGCAAATTATCATCCATTGAGGTATCAGTATTTGACATTATAATACAATTATATGCCTTTGTGAATGAATGCGGTGCCTTTTTTTTTTTTTTTTTTTTTTTTTTTTTTTGCTGTTGTTGTTGTTTTCGTTGACTGTATATAAAGAGGGTATGTATGTTTGTAGAAGGAATATATTTGTTCTCGATTTTCGTTTTTATATTTCTCAATATTTTCTGAATATCTGGAGATGGGAAAAAGTAAACAAACAAAAAAGGGTTAAGCTTCTGAAATTTTAGTTGCCTAGACAACAAGTACTGAGTACGTACCCCAGTACCTGTTTCACACACACACACGCACATTGCTATACCCCAAAAGCGTCTTTTGTGACATTTTATTTTTCTTTCATTAAAGAGAGAAAAATAGTTCCATTTGGTTTTCATTGACAATAATAAATAAAAAAAATAAAACTTCCACTTTTCATCACCTGCGTGCTTAACATTTTTTTTTTCTTTCAAATATAAAGCGTCTCCAAATCTTTGAAACTGAGAGTACAGATGAGTATGTCGGGATCTTCTAACGAGAGTAATAAGCCTACGTTGAGACGTACTACTACATTCAGTAAAAATCCAGTTGGACTGAAGCGTGAAAAGTCAATTAACGTTATTAGGTCACGATCAGGGTCAAGGTCTGAATCAGAATCAACTACTCCCACAGTCGATATAGATGTAAGATCAGCTTTGACACACAATAATAATGACAGCAATGCTGTATTAGCTAGCGGTGTAAGCACCAGTTTTAGTACAAATCAGGAGGCAAATTTAAAGAGTCACACACCCATCGCAGATAGATTTTCAGCAGGACCTGGTGCTGCAGAAGATTCGGAACATACAACTTCAACTACAACAACCTCAAACTTAGCTTCTTTTCCTCCTGATGCAAGTTTTATTCCCAGCAACACCGAACCTCTTAAACCCATTAAGCCTGTCACCAATTTTTCAGATGATGTTGAAGATACCTTGGTTAAAAGAGAAGAAGACAGTTCTGAATATGAAACCTCTAGTATTGATCGAGATGGAGGAGGGTTACGTGATAAGAAGGTACATGAAAATATAGAGACTGACGATGAATATTCCATGAGTGATACTAGTCTTAATAAAGGGAAAATGCCTAATAGATATTTGCCTTCAAAGAAAACTGTACTTTGCATCATTTTAGCCCTTATATTTTTGGCATCTATTTGCATCAATGTATTCATGGGAACGTGAGTACTATTGAAAAGAAAGAAAAAGAAAAAATTATCATAAATGCTTTGAATACTGACTTAATTTATATTTTGTTTTATTCTAGTAAACTTTGGAAAATAACTGAGGAAAAGGAAAAGTTTGATGGGATTGTAAGAATCCCTGAAGTAGACCTTCCAATGACAGTTCCCAAGTATGAGCTTATTACTAAAGATGATCCTCAAGTCAAGCGGTTGCTGAATAACCCAAAACTTCACAAAGTATTTTATGGGATTAATTACACGCCTAGTAGAGTCCAGTGAGTACTGGATAAACCAAAAAAAAAAAAAAGAAACTATTAAATATATTGAAAAAAACATATTGCTAACATTTTAATCAGATACCCTCATTGCGAGTCAACCCAAAGAGATGTGACACTTGATCTTGTTGTTCTTTCACAATTAACAAACCGAATAAGACTTTATGGAACTGATTGTTTTCAGGTTGAATTTGTTCTTAATGCAATTCAAGCCCTTGAACTCGATATGACAGTTTCAGTAGGGGTATGGATTGACAAATCTTTTACTTCAAGTAAACGTCAAATGCAACAGATGCGTCGAATTCTCGAATCTTACCCAACTAAGTACATTGACTCAATTTTAGTTGGTAACGAAGCACTTTTCCGAGGCGACATGGACGAGCATGAATTAATCTCTCATATCAAAACTACAAAGGCATATCTAAAAACTCGGGAAATAAATATTCCAGTGGGAACATCTGAGATTGGATCCAAATGGACTACAAATATGGCGAATCATGTAGATGTGCTAGCAGCAAATCTACATCCATTTTTTGGAGGTGTACCAGTCAATGTTTCTGCTAAATGGACATATGATTTCCTGTATGATGAAGTCCTGGGTAAAATCTTTGAAGATATGGACCATGTGCTTGAAGAGGAAATAAAGATGCCAACTAAAGTTGTGATTTCGGAAGTGGGATGGCCGTCAGGAGGAGGAAGAATCAAGGGCTCAGTTGCGGGAATTAAACAACTTCAAACGTTTTTAGACACTTGGATCTGTATTAGCACCCAAGCCAGTTTGAACGAACTTGATGAAACCATCATTGGATGGTACTGGTTTGAAGCTTTTGATGAGCCATGGAAAAAATCATTTACAAAAGATGGAGAAGAATGGGAAACACAATGGGGCCTATTTGATGAGAATAGAAGACTCAAACAAGGAATTCGGATTCCATTACAATCGGAATGTGATATGAAGGAATCGGAACAACCGTTCAAAGTTTTTACTGAAAATGAAGAGTTTGATTATTTCCAAAAATAATTAAAAACGGTTAAAAACATACAAACGGCGGGAAATCCCATTTTCCTTCCTTTGCATTTTTACGTAATAAAACAAAATGTCCACGTGATTAAAAACTTAGTACATGTGCATTAATAGAAATTTTTTATTTTACCCCAAATCTTGAATAACAACTTACGTAACACTATTTTTTAGTTTGGTGTGGGTCTGTGTGAAAAACCAAGCTTCAACACATCATTTTGTAAATCACCGCCCACTTTACATTACATCTACATATATTTGTTTTCTTTCTTTCTTTCTTTCTGTGGGATTTTTGATTAAGCAACTAAAACGAGAACCAACTGACAATAGTAGACCTTAAAACTATTGTCAACATTTACACATATACACACAAAAATGGATCATATGCCTTTGGAATGGTTTTGGGATATTCCTCCGGTGACCAGAGCCTGGACAGCAGCGATTGCGGCGGTTTCAATTCTTGAACAACTTCGAGTAGTTCATGACCTGCAATTACTGTACAGTTATAGACAAGTAGCATATGCACATGAGGTAAGTTGATTATATTTAATTGAATTAGAATTTCTGGTGATTTAACCTTTTTTAAAACAATTTAGTATTGGCGATTATTTACAACATTTGTATATTTTGGACCGTTGAGCATCAATCTACTTGTTTACACCTACTTTGTGACACGCTATAGTCGAATGCTAGAAGAATCCTTCTATTCACACAAGCCCTACGAATACATTTGGCTTATCCTGTTAATCAGTAGCATCATCTTAACCATCTCTACATTCTTCCTTTCAGGACCTGTACTACTTGGTCCATATTTGTCAAATGCTTTAGTATATTTATGGGCCAGACGAAACCCTCATGTTCAATTATCATTCTTAGGCTTGTTTGTCTTTAGTGCTCCTTATTTACCTTGGGTTATGATGATTTTTTCAGCAGTTATGAAAAGTTCGTCTCCCAAAAGTGAAATATTGGGAATTGTGGTTGGTCATTTAGTGTTTTTCTTTGAGGATATATATCCTAGTTTGACTAAGAATGGGACCAGAATTGTGGGTCCCCCATGGTTATGGTTTGAGAAAAGAGAACAACAACAGACAGGTACTGTTTCTCCTCCAGCACAACAATGATCATTTTCTGAAAGCTTGTGTGTGTGTGTGTATGTAAATAAGTGTGTATCATTAATTAATATGTAAGTTCATATTTAAAAAAGAGAAGGCTCTCTTTTCCTATATTTTTCTTCAAATTGATATATATATTTTCATTATAATTACATGGTGTCAATTGCTACTGCAAAATCCAAAAATTCATCAAAATCAATTCTAGTAGATTCAGCCGTAGTATCGAATAAATCCAAACTAAGGTCTGAAGATTTTGAAGTATTGCTGCTATCATTGAGATCGAATTGAGCATCCAAAGAAGACAATTTAGCCATCTTATTAGTCACATTTTGTTCTTGTAAAATCACTAATTTACTACTATTACAACTAGATTCATGATCATCTTCTGGGGGTGGTGTGAAGAGATAAAAATCTTGTAATGTTGAAGCTTCCAGAATTTGATCCACAGTTGATGATGACCATTCATCGGCCGAACTAGGAGAAATTGGCAATGTATCTGAAGAAGAAGAATTCGAGAGAGCTTTTGGAGTGACCGTACTACTGCTAATATTAGTAGAAGAAGGGGGAGTTGATTTCTTCAAAGTAGATCTAACTTTTCTTGTTCTTTTCATAATTTTTGTCGGTTTAATAACAATTTTGGGGATGGGTGAAACCGTAGTTGACGCATAATTTGGTCGAGGTGTTGGATGAAGAGAAGGTTTTGGTTTGATAGGAACGAATTTAATAGACATGGTGACGTGAGGGAATTAAAATTGTTTTACAGAAATGGACGATGTAATATGTATAGTTGAGGATATACATATAAGTGCAAATGGTTGTTACTCATATAACTAGCCGGGTATGAAGGTGCCGAAAGAAAGAGAAACAAAAGGACTGAAGACTGAAAATATTTTTTTTCTTCTTTAACTGAGAAAGTTGTGGTTGGAAGTAAAAAACAAAGTACGGGGTTAGCGAGAAACAACCAGGAAAGGGAAGAGACGAAAGACTACGTGACGACAAGAAATGAAACAGATCGAAACAGTCAGTGCCAAAAAGGAAGCAACAGTAGAAATTTAACGATTAAACAAAATAGACATAAAGAAAAAAAAAAAGAAGGAGAATAGAAAAAAAGGGGATAGAAAAGGATATTTAAATAAATTTTTAATTTTTTTTATTTCAATTGAGAAGGTTTTGATGATGGTTTTTTGTGAACAAAATAAACTTTTTCCTGCCCTTTCTCCATTGCTAATTCGGGAATGGAAGGAAAGGCTGGTGACATTAATTAGGAACCATGTAATCACTATATAAAATAAAGAACTCATAGCAACTGTACCAAATAGCGATATATCTGCAGCCATTTCCTACTGCCGCAATCACTATATCCGGTTTTCCCCAATATGGGAAAGCGTAATATCTTATGTAATTGCTGACCAGGAACACGTTTAACTTTTGTGTGTGTTGACCTAATTGTTTAACACATAGAGCATCGTACAGCTGTACATAATAAAATGCTCAACCACCTGTTTACAATTTAACAAATCCCGTTCGGTCTTTTTTTTTTATTTATTTATTTTGACACCAAATCCATTTGTGACCAAATTGTTCTTTTCCTTCCCTTAGAGAAACTCGCTAATGGTTGTTCTCGGTAATTACATAACATTGGATTTATTCAAATTGGGGTTAACAAAATTTTTAATTTAAATGGCTTATGTCATTTCGGCATGTTATGTAATCACTTATCGCTGTTTGCTATCCCCGTCTTTTCTGTTTTTGTCGATGTAGGGCTGATTTTGGTTCAAATAATACTGGGACAACTTCTCTGTGGTATATGTACAATTATATACTGGACATCATCAAATGGAGGTATAACTATCTCTTCTTGTGATTTGGAAAACTATTTCTAGGAATAAATAAACAATAATAATTCTAGCAACGTAGTTAAAAAAATAAAATGAATAAAATAAATAAATAGATGAATAAATAAATAATAAATAAATAATTCTAAACTACACACAATATTATGCATCAACTATATATATCTTGCTAAATGTATCAAGAATCCATCAATATATATATATATATATATATATATATATATATATTTCCTTCTTCAATTTTCCTCCTTCTTTATTATAAATGCAAGAACAATGCAAAATATTTCAGTCAATGCCAAAAAAAAAAAAAAAAATAAATAAATAAAAATGAAATAAAATAAGTCTCTAATATGCAAAATTAACGAAAGTCGATTTCTATCATCACCCAGTCTATTTGCTTGTTTACCTACCTAAAATATCAGCACATTCTTCCTGCACATCCAATGTATCCTCAAAAGCATATTCTATTGTTGGTTTTCTTAAAGATAGAGTTTGAAATTTATCATATTTGACACAATTAAGCAAATATCCCGATATGTATAGGCAGCGTAAATTGGATCAGCTCGCATTTTCCAAAACATCTCCAGAAACTTTAATGTACCCTGCAATGATAAACGTGGAATCTTCTCATACCGCCGTTTAATGCATTGAACAACTGCTTCTTGATCTTCCGGAGTCTCACTTACAATTCCAATTATCCAAATACCAGTTGAAAATGACATAGAATTGTGTAAATCAATTGTAGTAGCATCAGATACCTCTCTTCTTAATTTCCGGATTTTTGGTGATAATTGAAACTGAAACTCGGTAGAGTCTTCAAGCAAAAGAACATATATTTGTACTGTTCGACGGCATATGTGGAGAAAATGTGTCATAGTTGGGTGTCCAATATTCGGCATAGCATATGTGGCAAGTTCTTGATACCAAGTACGACGCTCCATAATTTCTGCTTCAGTCATATATGATCGTTCTGGTGCATGGTATATTGATCCTTTAACTCCTGGTGATAACTTTTGTTGCAAAACTTGCCGTCCATTAATCCCTTTCATTGTTGGATACCTTTCAAGCATATCTCTTGTAAAAACCAACGATTCTGAAATATAACACATCAACTTCCTAAGTGCTTGATACATTTGAGTAATCCCTGTTGCTTCCAACTCTTTTAACTTTGAATGATATAAATCGGCTAATCTTGGTTTAAGACCCGTACTAACTCCCCAAAAAATATCTTGATAAGAAACAGCATCCAAAAGTACAACCAAGTTGGGATAATTTTCAGGTTCACCAAAAACATTATGGGTTTTTAATATTTCCATCATTCCTTTAGTTGCTCCATCCAAATGCTGTGCCCAAGCTTCTTCACGTTGCTCATTCATTTCAATATTCCCTAAAATTAGCATGCAAAAGATTGAAGACTCAGAAACGCCTCGATGAACTAAATCATGACGAAGAAGATTTAATGCTTTAATTTTAAAATCAATCGACACCTGAGGATATGAATGCAAAAAACTTCGGGCAGATATACTTGCAACAGCATTAGCAAGAGGTTCATATAAAGGAACATATTGTTCAATAATTTCTAAAAATGATTGATCTGGAACCATAATCGGAACTCTTGTTTCTTTATATTGTCTGAAATGATTAAGACAACTCCGAAGAAGCTGGTCTTGCTGCAAGTTAGAAGGAGATTCTGATGTTGATGTAAGTGAAGATACAGAAGGATCCAATTGGGATGTTGAAGGTTGCATACGAGTTTCCAGTAAGGATGGCGGAGATAACGGAGGTTGGGATGTTAAACTAAACTCGTTGGCAGGTTGGGAATAGTAGTATAATGCTTGATTGAAAGCCCCATGTGTCTCTTGTGGTTGTTGTTGTTGTAGTTGCTTTTGAAGTGGAAAATGTAAGTTGGGTTCTTGGAACGGTTGTTCAGGTATTTGTCGTGGTTGTTGTTGAAGTAAAGGATGATGGTTCTGTAAACTTGTAGGTTGTTGACCTTGCTGGATGAATTGATATTTATACTGATTCTGTAGATGGAATTGCGATTGTGGAATACTGGTAGTGATGTTATTAGAAGGCAATTCTAACGTTGATACAAATTGTTGAGATGACGAACCATTAAATTCGATGTTCTGTTTCGGAACATTTGATGCAAAACTTGACGAAGATTGATGTGAATCAGTTGAAGCAGTGGTTGTAACAGTATTTCTCGCTTGACCATCGCTTGAAGACTCTTGGCTATCTGAATTTGGATCAAATACTGAAGTGAGATCGGGAGGTTGATGAACATAAAAGCTATATTGCTGTAATAATAATGGAGTATTCGTAGACGATGATGCTTCTGTAGATGAATTGTTTTTTGATGATTTTCTACCTGTAATAATAAGAAAAAAAATACACAAAGACAACGATAATATAACGGAGATAAAATCGCAACAAAAGATAAATTAGACATCAAAATCCTTCCAATATCATCATAGAATTGCACATGAGGAATGTACATACCTTTATATTCATCCTGCCATTTCAATCTGATTCCATAACCTTCACACGCTAAATTCAATCGAATGCAGTTATTGCAGTATGGTTTTCCTTCATCACATTTATATCCACGACGTCGACAAGTCCAACATCCTAATAATGCCAAGAGTTAGTACAAATAAAAAACTCAGTTGTGTTTTATTAACACACAACTTACCTGTTCGTAGTCTGCTAATTTTTTTTTTGTCCTTTCCAGATGAAGATGTTTGCCCTGATTTCTTCGTCACAGAATTAGCAGTACTTTTCGGGCCCATCTTTTATCAAATAGGTTGCCAAAAAGAAGTAAAAAAAGGAATAAATAAAATTTATAAAAAAAAAAATCGATAAGAAACTCTGCAAATATCGGTTTTAAAATATAAAAGTCGATGAAAAATATAAAAAAAGAGTGAAGTTGTGAAAAAATAAATAAATAATTAATTAAGTCTAAAATAAGGGGGGAAGGGTTGTCGAAGAAAGGCAGGGAACAAGAAAAAAACGTCGTAGAAAAAAAAAAAAATAGGAATATAAAATATCAAAAGAATGCGGAAAAACTTTGGTATTACACCTAACTATACACTTACCATCAAGTCTTCCAGTACTCAGAAAAGAAGAAAGAAAAAAAAAGATATAAAAAAAGAGAAAAGAAAATACTATATATATATTTGTACGTGTAACTACCGGACTACCTGGATCGAATCCAGATTTTTTTTCTTGAACTTTAATAATTTGTTTTTTTTTGTGAAGACCTTCCAGACCTCTTTTACGTATCGAACCTTATGTGGTAAACATTAAACTCTATTATGGTAGTTCAATCCAAAATTAGGTCTAGCTTATCAAAAAAGAAAATATATATTTTTGAAAACACAATTCTAATCAAATTATCCTTTCCTTTTTCGAAAAATAATTAGAAAGTAGAATCAACAGCAAAATCGTTTTATTCACAAACCGGACATGATCCTCAACATTGTTGAACTTATCGCTGCAATTTTTTTTGTTATTCTTTTATTTTTACGCTTATTTAATAAAATGAAAGAACCAATGTTGTGCCGTCGTCATCACCTTCCATCTTTTTTTTTTTTTTTTTTTTTTTTTTTTTTGGTACCGGTATGAGTATACATGTCAGGCATTCACATGCATATATATGAAATTTGTAATATTCTTCTAAACGTTTGGACATATTTCTTTTTGATCTACGTATACATACAAGTAAGTACTCAGACCTTCAAATTGTATTGGTGGTTTTCTTCGTCTTGTAATAAATATCCTGCCTGGCGAATTTTTCCTTATCGGTAAGTTGTGATACCTAAGTGCATATGTAATCACGTATAATCATATTCGGTACATGAATATGCCATTTAAGGGGGAGCTTCCTTTTTATCTTTCTCTCCCTCTCTCTTACTGAAAATATTGATGGGATAAAAATTAAATTCTATCGTATTCATTTATTTACTCCTAACTATTCATACGATCACGACATTGGTGCAAATAGTGAATTATAAAAAATAGTACAACTACATTTAAGCTCATTCTATAATTTCGCACGTAGTTTTACTATTTAGAAACAAATTAATATTGTGCAATGTGAAAAAAGGTTGTGATTATGTATCAAAGATAATTTTCAAATTCAAATTCTAGATTGTATTTACTATACTAAGTTACTTAAGATTCTTTATATTTACATGTTATTCATATTTAAAAAAGTGTTCATTTTTATCTTATTAATTTATTTATTTTTTTCTCTTTTCGATTCTATGATTTTAATTGTCCTGAAATATGGATAGGATGTTGGTTATGGTGATTCAGAATTATGATTTTATAATTATATTTTGAGGTAGTACATTTTCTATTCTCAAGTTTATGAACTGATCAACCTTCTAGTAGGTACATGATGCGTATATACTTTTAATATTATTGCCCTACATGAGCACCTACCTGAGAGAATAGTATAACTTAATTCTAGAAAGATTCAGGGTCCATCAAAATACTTCATATTACTTCATTATTATACGTATAATTGGTTACAATCTAATGAAACACTAAACTCTTGTTTATACTATTCATACATAACTTCAATTATTCAACTATCAATGGTACCTCCATAACTACCGACCTACCTACCTACCTAATATCAACTAAATCACAAGGCTCATCGGAACAAAATAATAATAATAATTGCTTCTAGAATACTAACAAAGTTTATGGGGAATGTTTGAATAAAATGTTAACATAGTTCTCGGAACGTATTTATTTTATTTTTTCTTGCAAATGTGTACCAACGGAACCCCAGTCCAAAAAAAAAAAAAAAACACCCCTTCTGCATAACACTTCTCTTTGAACTATCCCGGTTTCCAAATTTATTAGAATATGTCCATATAAGAATATTTTGTTTTTAGATGTCGCGTACATGCATTTTATTTTTCGTATTGAATGTTATAATCGTTTTAGTTTCCTATTGCATAGAATTGTAGATTTGATGGAGCATATTTGGCAGGTAGGTTGTTTGGAACTCTAAAATTATATTTACTAAAGTATATGGTGATAATAAATGTAGAGAATGATTTTTCATTAAATGAGACGTACGTGGAAATATTTTTCATTAAATGAAATGTACGTGGAAAGATTTTATTTATATTGGTTGGTTTTATTTATTTTATTTTAGCGAGAGAGAAAGAATGAGTGGAAAAAAAAAAAAAAAAAAAAAAAAAAAAAAAAAAAAAAAAAAAAAAAAAAAAAAAAAAAAAAAAAAAAAAAAAAAAAAAAAAAAAAAAAAAAAAAAAAAAAAAAAAAAAAAAAAAAAAAAAAAAACAGAATAAACGGTTGATCAAATCCTTAAGGTTTAGAATTATGGTGTTATTTTATATCATGTTCACAATAATCTGCTTTATCTACTGTTTTACATTTTAGCTCTTTTTTTACATGGATGAATTTGTGAATCTTGAGGGGTAGGGACTATGTTCTTATTTCTTTCCCATATTGGTGATATGTTTGTATTACATATTACATTGTTATTTTTTTTTTACCGCAGGTGGATAACGTCTTCAAGTTTACGTGTTTACCGTGTTGATGATAGTCTACTTTATTTGTTAGTTTTAACTTTTATTAAATTTTTTTTTTTTTACTTTTTATCTCATAAATGTTTATCCTCCAATATAGGCAATAAAATGAATGTCTTGTTATTGTGACAGAGATTAATAAATTTTTTAAACGGTTTTATTTCTACATTAGAACTTATATTTTATGTAAGCCAATCACGGTAAACACATAAAACGTAAGGAGTAATTTGAAGAGTAGGGCGATTTTTAGCGCCCGACAGACTTTTGAAGCTGTCTTGAGGTTGAGTTTAAAATGTTAAATTTAACGTATATCATTACAATAATGGTGATTTGAAATGGATTCAAATAGGGTATTTAATTGATTATGATGGCTCATAGTAGTTGTAAAGAACCAGTTTATCTGGAACCAATTAAAGTTAGGAGGAGAAAAAAAAAAGTGTAAACACATGTGTATATACGAAAACTCCATGTAAATAGAACTAGTGTGTCATGGTGCAGCTTTCTTCAAGGGTTCGATGACAAACGTCGAGGGGAGAGATTTGATCATGACTACACACACTTACACGCATAAGCGACTGCATTTAGTCAACGTAAATCAATGTATTCTTTACTTTATTTTCTCAACGGTTTCTTAAATTATTTCAGTAGTTCTATCCCTTAGAGAGGGGTGTTACGTACACCGTGTTGTAGAATACAAAACGTTTAAGTTTCTTATTACAACACTGAGTCAGAAAGACTCTGAACGGTTTTCGTTTATTTTTTTTTTATCAGCGCCCACTAATATCATGAAAATTTTGCTATTTCTATTTACTTTTTCATTGCCAATAATAAAAGAAAAATTAAAGTTAAAGTTAAATATTACCTACGTGTACCCGGGCAGTAACATTCTTCTTCTACGGAGCCTAAGAACCGGGTGCCGCAAGATATTTTAAGATTGATTGCATTCGATGTAGTAGTGAATCAAAACTCGTCCGAGTGAAAACTCTCAAGTTTCGATGTATCACAAGTAAGTTCCGTGCCCACATATGATACTTGCTGTATATGTGTGTGTGTGTAAATGCGTACTTTTAAGCTTAACCTTTGTGTTTTGCTCTGTTGAAATATACCGATGAAACATCAAGAAGTTCCGTAATAATTTGTCATACATTGAATGACGTCATTTGGATATAATTGCTTGCACCCACTATGTATGGAACCTGGTTCATTCATTGTGATTGCTGCAGTGCTGGTCCATGTGATCACACATAGCAAACAACACAGCGAGTGTCCAAAGCATAGTGGTGCATGTATACAGCAATTTCGGGGCACGGTTTCCACTATGGTTACTTCCATGTATGTACACAATGTTAAATCTTGTTATCACCAAAGTATAAAAAACCCATGTGTCTTTTTCTTTTTTAATCCTAAATTCCTGGGGGAAAAATGTTTGTTTTGGGGTACAACAGATATCTGAATGTAGGTACCGATCTGGGTATTGGGTACAAACATTTTTTTAGTTTGTAGAGATTTGTGATGTATAATAATATTTCGTAAACATTTGTGATGCATATTTTGTAATCGTAAAAAAGAAGAAAAAACAAAAATGTAAGCACCAACCAGTGATTAAAATGAACATGGATCCACGTCAATTTTAGTATTGATGACATACCATCAATCATTTATGGGGAAAGAAATCATGCTGATCGCAATATCTCCAACGAAGAGCATGATATTCAGAACCTGCACAATGTTTTTACTTGATGGGAATATGAAGTCGCTTCTATTTGAAGTACATAGTAGGTTGTATACTCTCCAAGGAAATGAAGGGGTGCCTATGGCCGTTACTTTTAGTCACCAATATGTAAAGTTGTATCCTATTCTACAAAACGCGTAAGAGAATATCAAATGCACCCAGACATCTGGATCTACGTACCAACTTTGGAAAAATCTATACGTCTGAAATGTGCATGCACATTGTGTACGATGAACTACTTCACTTTGTATAGTTTACTGGGACATATCCCATTGCAATCACCAAGTCCAAATGTTATTTTTCCCTGTTTACCCATTTAGATTTTCAATCCACACGAAACGGTGTGGATTAACAACAAATAATCGTGAGAAGAAGAAGAAAAAGAAAAGAAATAATTAACGTGCTATATTTGGAGATTTACCTAGGGACCCATTTCACAGAGAGTGACAGATAAGCTCTGAGTTTGGGCACTAGTAGTAACGAAAATGCCTGTTTTCTTTTTGTGTTATTTTTATTTTATATTTTGATGAAATTATTACATTTGAGAAAGAAAACAAAAATGATACGCTTATGTAAATTTCATCTATTCCAACACAAGACTGCTTTTCTCAGTAAAAGAATCTCGTCAACCCATCCAAATAATCAAATAATCCAACGTCTCTACCATCGTTTTAACATATCACATGTAAGCTTGACTGTACAATAGATGAATAGGAGGGATATAAGAAGACAAATGCATGAACAAAAAAAAAAAAAAAAAAAATAGTGAACAATCCCCTATTGTAAATGCTAAGATCTGGGCAGAATCTTAAAATAGATTTGAGTTTTTTTAGGACTTATATCTGATAATACACATACTGCCACTGCACATACAAACAACAATTTGAAGGCTTTTTGGATTAAACGGCTTTTACAGGCAACAAAACCTCAATGTCAATGTTTATCAAGGGATAGATGCAATAATCATTATGAATGCATTCACCATTGAAAGTTCAACGCAATACAAAAGAACAAGCCACCTTTTTATATTATTTTCTTTTTTCGCTGAAGCGGTGACAATTTTTAAATAATTAAAGTAAACCGTAAATAACACTATAATTTCTGCCAAGATTTCAGGGGCCCCATTTAATTTTTTTTTTTTTCTTTTTCCCCATTAAATTATGGTAACCTAGAAATCGCAAGCAAAATAAAAAAAAAATAAGACACTTGCTTCAACGTTTGCTCACAATAGTGAATACATATGAACGTCATAATGGAAGCAACAAGCAAGCAAGATAACAACTATGCGCCGAATGAAACCGAACTGTGTAATATCCCGAGTTCCGTAGTGAAACCACCCGAACTTTGTTTTTTTTTACACGGTACGTTTTTCTATGTAATACATTCCAACATTTTGGATATGGCAAACTTATAATCCCAAAAACGGAGATACCGAAGACCCCGAAAAACAAATTAAACGGTCTTCTACGAAAAAATGATTTCAGCTTAAAAAACTTATGTACAGAATTTGTAATTATTACATAACAATTGAAATCATCATAGTAATATGATATTATTAATGTTTTTTTTGTTACATAATTGCATAACATTTTTTGACAGTCCAAAAAAAAAAAAAAAAAAAAAAAGGGAACAACTAAAACGGTTTATTATTATCTCTACAGATTATAATTAAAGTATAAGAGGATTGAGTACTTGTTTCTTGTTTTCTTTTCTAAGACAAATATATATTCCATTTTGTTAAACTATACGATACAAAGGAAATTGAAAATCATCATTGTTGATTTTGTTTCTAAACTACTCTACCTACTTGGCGTAACGTTAAAATACGAGAGAAAAAAAGGATGTTCCGTACAGATGGTATTGATTGATTCAGAGAGAGAGAGAGAGAGAGAGAGAGAGAGATGCACCTGGCACTTCATAAAATCCATATTGTAGAGCTCTTTTTTTTTTTTTTCGAAGAAAACCTCTTTCAAGTTTTGGCAAATACAAGCTCACTGTGGCAAGGTGGTCAATCATAACCATTCATATGAATATATACATAGGTATTATTTCAAGATGGCAAGTGGCAAGACGGAATTCGTGTTGTGTCTGCATATATTTAGAAACAGATAGATTATTTTTATCATCCGATAACTTCTAAAAACATCATGTCATAACCACTCCATGCACATACTTGTAAAGTTTATTTTTCCTTTTCCACAAGTTTCTTAGAACACTGTACATAAATAGTACAAATATTAGTGAATGTGCTAGTCAAGCCAACGGTCTTTGTTGGATCAAGAAGAATGCTTATCTGCGAAATGATTTGTCCTTTGTTTTATTGTTGAAATATCCAAGTGGTGTATGAACAAGTAACAAAATTATCTACCATACAAGACAACACGATATAATTGTTTGAATAGAAATAAAAGAACAAGGTTAAAAGGGATACTCAGCACTAATATCGTTAAAGAGAGGATTATTTACATATTTTCAAACATATGTAGGAAAACTATGCAAGTGTAAATGTGAAAGACAAATTCTACATAGTACTAGCATGTACATACTTGTATGCAAAAACATATAATTTTTGGATTTCCTAGTAGCTCACAAAAGTTTAATACTTAAAATTACAGAAACAACATAGTGAAATAGAGCTGAAAAAAAGAGACAAAACAAATATCTCCTCCACACTCACTGACTGAAAATGTACAAGAAAGTCATGCATATGTGTATATTGTTACTAATTTTCTTCAAGTACAAAATAAATTTAACTTTTTTCTTCCTTTTTGTTTTATAGAACCTTGGATATATACATATGTACAATTCTACTTGAAAAGATGTTTGTCATACAGAAATCATGAGCAAAAAAGAGATACTATATATTATGATGTGATATGAATCACAGAACACACATACCACAGAGTACATTTTAAACTAGAGAAAATACTTATGTGTACAGCTCTTTTTTTTCCTGTTTTACATTCCAAGGTTAGTATTATATATCTTTTTCGAAAAAAAAAAATTATCATCTCTAGAAATAGCCAAAACATATATTCCAGTTTTTTTTTTTTCTTTTTTTTTTTTTTTTTTTT
>JAJMJJ010000163.1:6526-34878 GCA_030568955.1 Geotrichum siamense (nom. inval.) | reverse complement strand
ATTTTATTTTATTTTATTTTATTTTATTTTATTTTATTTTATTTTATTTTATTTTATTTTATTTTATTTTATTTTATTTTATTTTATTTTATTTTATTTTATTTTATTTTATTTTATTTTATTTTATTTTATTTTATTTTATTTTATTTTATTTTATTTTATTTTATTTTATTTTATTTTATTTTATTTTATTTTATTATTATGAAGTATTTATAAATTCCACCGGTAGGAATACTGTTATACTTTGACCAGTATCTTCACAAGTAATATTTGGCAACCTATCTTATATATACATCCACAATATATATAGAAGATTTATTTACTTGAACTAATAATAATCAGTTCTATTTATGTGTAATTACATTCTGACCAAAACCAAATTAAAGAACAAAAAATAAAAAATCCGAATAAAATCGATAAAAAGTTTTCTAAAATTAAAATTGGTGTTTCACAAAAGAATTAATATTTACAATTACAGTTTTAAATTCCATTTTATAGGGTGTACGAAGGAATAAAAACATTAGATCATATTTAGTATTTTAGATGTACGGACTTCTTTACTCAACAACATTTGAAGATGACAGGCTCTGGGACTTAATCAATTTGGCATCTAATAATAGAGTTGTATAATTAAAGACAAATGACTCTTGGCAGAAGTTTGCATATTTTGGAATGTAAATAGTCTTACACGATTTAACGGGACAATATTTGCCAATATAGTTACCACAACCTACATTTAATGTAGTATAATTTACTACTCTACCTGGTAAATCTAGCAAAAGGTTTTAAGCGATTAATTGATAAAATTGTTACACATTATAACTGACTACACATCTATGTACACTTCAAAATTTCAGTGGTGAAGGAAATGGTTTGGTTTGGGAGTTAGTCCATATTAAATAATAACTTTCGGTTGGCGGTAATTATGAGTTGTGTACAATTTAGTTTTTGACAATATTTTGTAAAATAGTTAGTTTTAATAAAATAGAATATTAATAATAAAAAAACGGGTGTTCGTATGTACATATGTAGATATCTTATATGAATTTTAATTTTAAGGTACATATGTTCATAGAAAAGTCGCGAATGGAACAAAAGACTAGATTATGGCTTTAATACGTTTCTCTCATCATTTTTAACAAATGAGTTCGAAATAAAAAGATCCGAAAAATGTCAAAAGATACATTTCTGTGAAGGCTTAAGCCAGACACCAAGAACTACGTTAAAATTGACATGTTGCATTAATAAAACATGTTAAAATGAAAATTATCTCGGTGAGAGACAGTAGTTATTTTACTATCGACTATTTCCAAATACAAACGTTTTAGGATCTCTAGGCATTCCATCTTCCCCAATCATATTACTTTTCATTTTTCTCTTCAAGTATAACAATCTCGCATCATCAAAATCTAATTCCGGGTTTTGGGATCTAATTTCTTCGATCTCAGCTTTAGCTTTCGAATCTAACCCAGCACGTGTTTCACTATCATTGTTGATGTTGCCCGTAATATCGAAATTGTTTGAATGAAATCCTGATTCGTAGTCGGAGAGAAACGAGGTAGATTCGGGTATATGAGTTCGAATGATATGAAGTCGAGATAGAAGATAAATAAGGGATGGAACTATAGATGAATTAGTTTGTGATTAAAGTCAAAGTGGTCAAAGAAAGTACATACGCCATCGATCTTTAAATATAATCGCCACCACGGAACAAACCATGCAAACAGCAGCCAATCCCATTGGAGTGAACATCAAATCATAAAAGCCATTTAAAATTGTGCTTCGTCTACTCAATGAATGGATAACAGGCGACATTATTTTGTTTGTACCTTTATGTGTTTATAGTGTATGGGCACTTTGTGTAGATAATGCAAGAGTGTATGAAATGTCAAAAGACAGGTTTGGGACAATAAAAAGTTCGGGTACAGGGTTTTTGCTTGTGTCAGGGGTGGGTTTACACTTCTACAACAACACTAGTAGAGATTTTTCCCAAAAATACAAATCGTACATGGTTCATTTATGGAGACCATTTTATTGTAAAAGCAATGTTGATAGGAAATGGAGAAAAATTAATTAATATATATGTGTGTTTTTTGTTGTTGTATTCCTTGTTACATGTGTATACTCTAGATATGACAAGTTGGGATATATTATGGAAACATGGCGAGGCCATGGAGAAACCCAGAAACTAGATGTACCAAGGTAGGTATGATGTAGTAAGGATGTTATCGCAGGGCGCTGTAATAGAATGGATGGATTTTGAATGCTGAGATAAATGTGCTCTATGCCAAGTTCGAAGTTGGAACTGGGATTTAGCACACCCGGACAGCCCGGCAATTGGAAGTTGAAAACTGTGCGTAATACCACTGCACCATGTGGAGGTTATTTTTGTTTTTGATGACGAAATAAACACGTTGTACGCTGGGTCAGGTTCGAACTCACAGGATTACTCAACTAGTTACCTAAATAGTCACCTAAAGATAATATTATTGGAGCAGGGACTTTACAGTCATATCAAAAATACATAAGGAATTCATTTATTTTACAGGATATTGAAGTTATTGTAAGTCTAAATAAATGAAGGATAAAACTGGATCTAACCAAGAAGTCTCAAATTTTATTTCTGCTGCGACGAAAGGATGACGAAAACAGGGCCTTAGTACAACTAATTATAATTGATACATTGTTGAATACAGTGCAGGAAATAGAAACAAGCATCCAAATCATGAAAGCATTAAGTATTCAAGAGAATAGCAGCAAGTGTAGAAATGTCGTTTACAAAATAATTCAACATAGCCAATTACAACAAAACGCCGACCAATGAAATCAACTGAACAAGGGCCGATAGTACGGCTGTTGGAAGGGGAGCGAGGCTATGCCAAAATCTTTTGATTATGTTTGATGCTGTCATCATTTCCCGAAAGAGAATATTCTGATTTGAGATTAAGGGCCGATAAGGTTTTTCATCAGTTCCACACGTGATAGGGAAATATTTTGAATTAGGGCACAAACCTATTAACTGTACATGGTAGATAATAGATTACATAATTACAATGTTGGGAGAACGCAACCCTCCAATTCACTGTGAAATAAACGTGTATTACGTGTGGTATGATGCTGATTTTAAGAATTGACGAAGAATTATCCATATTTACAGGTCTATTAAGAATTATGTGGCCCTTTCTACAATTTTATTTTGTGTGAGAACAAAGGCCAAATTCCACTTCGTGGAGTTTTTAGAGATTGGGAGATTTGTGCAATGTCCCAACTTTTGACCCTGAAATTTTTGGTCGGGAACAACCAGTTTCGTAATCGATAGAATGGTCAAATAAACTATTTCAAATGGTGTAATGACAAAATACAAAGTCAGAAATGTAAATGCTGGTGAGACACAATCTTCCGCGAAAGAAATTCCACGATTCTAAAGACGTTTTCTCAAAATTAATTTAAAACAAGATTGGTCACATGGTAAAAGATTCAGGGAAAGCAAATGCCAGTTGGGAGTTTTTCATATTTTTTTTCCTCAAATTTGTAAGGGCCAATTTTATTTTCTATGTATCTGCTACTTTTTTTTGCCATTGGGACTTCTTTTTTTTCCAAACTGAAAATCCTTTTTCATTTTCCCTTTTTTTTCTCTCTTTCTTCTTTCAACTTCTTCTCCTCTATTTGTCTTGTTCTTGTTGTATTCTGCTTGTCAACTCAGATTCGTCTTTTGGTTTGTGGGTTTTAATCGGTTGGAAAGTTCTGTGTAGTAAGTATGTATTGAACTTATGTGTGTTGGGGCTTATTGTCTTTTTTTCCGTTTAGTAATATTTGTCTAATCTGTTTCATCATTAAAAAGAGAATATTACATTTATTATTATATATTACCACCCGCATTTTCTTTTTCTCTATTTAATCTATACATTGATCAACAACTCTCAGTTCAAATCTTATTTGAAACATCAGTATATTATCAGATCATTTTAACGATATTCGACCCATCTTTATTCTAGTAACACAGCATTTTCCATATGTCCTCTTCAACTGCAAACTCAGCCAATCCAAGTTCATCTTATGATTCTCTTGGACTTCTCGCTATCTGCTACGCAATAGAAACGGTGGAAGCGGAATCATCACAAACCCCTCCTCCACCATTACCTTCATCATTAGCTTTCAATGGAAACCATCCACGGCGAAATAGTAGGAAAATGAGTTTACCAATCTTACCTCATTTTGATCGTGGATCCGCTGCAACCACTACTGTGGTTGTTTCAAAAACTCCTGCTAGAAGGAAATTAAGTATGTCAGAAGGATTTAAAATTGAAGAATGTCATATTTGTGGGCGCAATTTTAAAGGACCGAAGGCTAGTACTCATAAACAACAACATATTCGAAGACTTCATCCTAAAGATTATATACCGAAACGCGGTGGGAAAAAAAGAGTGATCCCAGGGTTACCAAATTATAGACCAGTCACTCCGCCAATACCTGGAGTTAACGTACCACCATTGAAGGACGAACAGAGTGAGAGTGGAAATGAAAACAGTCCAGGTCAGCAACAACAACAACAACAGAAGCAAAACATTTCCGGATCAACTACCCCAGTTAGTACATTGGGAGCTAGTCCCCATATTGTCCAACCCCTTTCAGGGTCTGGGTCTGGATCAGTGACTCCTTCATCTAACCCCAATTTGGTAGTATCTAGAACTGATTCTAGTAATAGTGGTTTGGCAGGAACATCTAACTCCAAAATGGCCAACACTCATACTGCTGTCACCAATCATTTACCATCAATTAAAACTGCGACAGCTACACACATAACTTCTCAAGAACAAAAAATTGCTTCGATATTGTTCAATAACGAATTCCAACGAAACTCGGCAACAACTTCATGACTATCGACGACTTTATGATCATTAAACTGATTTTATTGGCGTGAATACCGGCTTGTCTGCCAAAAAGGTCTTGTACAACAATACAGGTGATTCGAAATACAGATCTTCTGTCTTGATTCAAGAGTATGTAGAGGTTGTTTGATTGGGTAGGAACTTTCTACCACTACCAATTCTAGAGGGTATTAGTTTTTATAACGAATTTTATCAAATACATCATACGTCTTAATGGATGTTTATTAAATTAAATATTATAATGGGAATAATGGGCACTTGCAACGATACGATATTCATAAATTAGTATAGATATTACAGCTGTCAAAATTCTAGATATAGTTCGAATTTCATTTCAGATTAAAATATCATGGATTCTCACTTAAATTGTTTGTTTTATTAACCATTTTTTCAAATTTAAAAAAGATTTCTGTACTTTTCAGTCTGATACGGCTGGAAATTCAGAACTTCATACGTACATATATATGTGTAATGATCGCAACCTTGGAAGATATAGTTGTACAATCTTCATCGGGAGGTAGGTAGACATAATTTCATAATAAATCAACAAAATGGTTCAACTTCATACTGACACCAGGCTAGATTTTGCATTCATTATTGCTTAATATGAGAAATTATTTCGTACCATCGCCCGCATCGTCTGACATTATTTCATACAGTTTTACAATTACACCTATACCCGTTAGTAAAAATTAAAGAGAATTTAGATTATTACTGTTAAAATTTGCTCTCAGTCTCCTACTTTTCCTCGAAAAGGACCTGGAAAAAAAAAAAAAAAAAAAAAAAAAAAAACAGAGAATAAAATGGGATGCAGAAAAAATTATAATCTGAAAATCATATTAGTAAATCTTAAAGCATTCTATGTTTATAGTTTAGCCATATCATATCTTGAAGCAATATCACGAGGTTCCATTTCACCGGACTCAATATTTTGAATAACTTTCATAAACGCCTCATGAGCTACATGCATACCAATACCTTCAATAAATGACGATCCAACCCAAACACCTTCCTCAATCACGTCTAGTACTAGGGCATCATTGATCATCAACAAATCAGAAGAATTCATTGACAATCCAACTTTGCAACTTGAATCAATCATTTCCAAGTCCCTGCACATTTCATCTGATCCATTCACCAACCACAACTGAGAAATTTCCTTATTCATCTTAAGTAAAAGTGCAAGACATCGACCAGTTTTTGATTGCGAATTATGAATAATAATAGATGCCATTCTGAAAAAATTATGTTGTGATTTGGTGGTGTATGAGTGTGAATGTAGAGTAGAGAATTTGTGCGTGGAAATGGGGGGAAGAGATATTATTTATAAATTAAAACACAAGCTCGGAAATTATGTCGGCGTTAATGTGAAATTAAGGCCGCATACTATGTACACTGAAAAACAAAAGTTTAAACCGAGGAATTTATTTTTATACACTCAGCCGTACATTTAGAAATTCCATATGAAAACATTTACATCTGTACTCTGTTTTCAGGGGTTAAAACAAAAATAACAATAGAAATTTCTGTGCTAGGAACGACTATGTATTACATATACCTACTGTCAAGTTTTTAAGTGTTAAATCCAAGGATTATTTCATTTGGGTCAAGTCTTATTTCGTTTGAGTCTGAAAGGTTGGATCTGTTATACGTTCTTCATTCTTTCCTAACTTTGTTAAGGATCCTTGCGATGTTGCGTTCTTCTCATTCCTTCTATCTTTTGTCTCATATTTCTGTATATTACCGTAGTTACATAGGAAACTTATTTAAGTTAACCGTTTGGTTCTATATTTTATTATTTTCCGTCTATGAGGATTTAACACTATGAACATAGTAAAACTGAAGTTATAAATTACCATTCAAACTGATAGAAAGAAAATATTACAACATTGGAAAGAAATTATCTTAAAAATTATACAATGAGATGTTTCCTATCGAATATAATACAGATTTATCCTCTATAGAAATAGGTTATCTATTATTTTTGACTCCAGGGCTTGATTCATTCAAAAAAATATTAAACTCTGATATGTACTAATATAAAACCATATAATTTTCGGATTTCCTAGCACACAGAGGCTTCAGACTTTAAATTATTACTATGTATTATATACGTAGGTAAAATGTTATACCTAAATTGTTCATATATGCATGTATCAATTAAATACTAATATGTCAATCTGGGCAACTATTGACCTCAAATACATACATACATAGATACGTACATACTATTGATTACAGCTAGGATAGACGTGTAATTCGATGTGTTCGCTATAGACGCATCCTTTCAAGAAAATAAATATTTCAAGTATTGTCAGATATGGTAAATAAATTTGACATGTATGTGTAGTCGGAAACAACATATCAACATCCTAGTATATTTACATGATGTAATCAACAGCCTTAACTGTAAAATTAGGGCAAAACCCTAAAAAATAACAGTCACATTGTTGTAATTTTATATTTATCATGTGATTTGTGAAAATATATTGGGAAAACTTTAATGAATTTTGCTGGGAAAACTGGTGGTATGTGAATTTTTTTTCCGGTGTCCCCTTTTTTTCCCTCTTTATTTTACTAGCTCTCGCAGTCAATAAGCACACATCTAGAAGAATCATCAAAATGTCTACGTATGTTTAATATTGTTATTTTTTTGTATTTGTGTTTTGGTCGTTGAAGTATGGTGTCCTTATTGTCCGGATGGAGTTGAGGATTTAAATATATCGAGTAATTTACTACAATTACATCAAAGCTTGAGTTGGGAATTGAAAGGTATGAGTGAAGATGAAATTCATGGTGATAAAATATCAAAGGGAATATTAGTTTTGGTATATGCAACGGCGATATTCATTGCCTTTTTCAATCTATTGATTGCACGAAGTCAACCTCTTTTCTAAAACGCAGATCAACAAATACCTGAATTAAAGAACAAATATCTAACTGTTTCTTTTTTAGCGATCTTATCTGGGCTCTTACTCAAAACAACAACTCTTTTCTCGTTAAGAGCAAGACTGCCGGTGGTGTCGAATTCTCCAAAGACCCTCTTAACTTGACTGGCAAGAACTCTTCCACTCACTCTGGTTTCTTTGCTGCTAAGGCTATTGGTGTCAACAAGAACTCGGAAGGTTCTATTGTTCTTTCTACTAAGAACTCTAAGGGTAAGGTTGTTAAAACCGTATTCAAGCCTACCAAGTCCGCTAGATCTGTTGCTGCTGCCGTTTCTAAGGCTGCTGATCGATACAGAGAAGACCTTAGATATGCTGCTGTCATCAAGGCTTCTGCTTTAACCAGAGCTAATAAGCCTAAGAAGGTTTACGCTGAGAAGCCTGCTCGCAAGTAAATCTAAAAGTGATCTTCTTTTTAATAATTTAATATGAGAAAATAAAACTTTTAATGATGATATATTGAACCTTTCATTGCATGAGTAAAGAATTGTATTGTTATGCTTATCGTAATAGCTTTTTTATGTTGGCTACCTTTATGAGTCTAGGTATGGTACAAGCTCTTTTTTACCTTTGCTCATGGATGTGACATACCTAGGTAGGCATTTATCTTTCAATAAACAAACTTTAAAAAGTAGATGCACATTTATGTATGACCATTTTCCCTTTAATCAAATTTGGCAGTACAGGACAGTAAATAGTTTGAGATGCTTAACATTCATTTATACGTAAAAGAAATTAGATCGAAGATATTACAACTACACTACCATTCTTGGGTTAAATAACAAATAATTCTTTCCAGCAACTGAGTTCTATTCTGTTCAATCTTATTGAAATAAGTTTCCCCTTTTGAAGGCTACGTATCTATGTACCCTGCTGTATGGTGTGGTGGTATTTATTACGCACAGGTTTCAACATTCATTTGCCAGGCTGTGCGGGGGTGCCTAATCCCAGTCCCAAGTTCGAACCTCGCATGGAGCGCATTTATTTTTGAATTTTCAATACATCCATTCTATTACAGCGCCCTGCGCTAACATCCTTACTATATCACACCTACCCTGGTACATCTAGTTTCTGGGTTTCTCCATGGCCTCGCCATGTTTCCATAATATATCCCACCCTGTCATATCTAGAGTATATGCATACATATGTATGTACATGTAACAAGAATACAACTCTTAGATAACAAAAAAAAAACATGTAAGTACATGTATGTAACAAAAATATTTTTTAGTTGTAATACGCTCAAAATTATATCTGTGGATTGGAACAGATGTCTAAAAATGATTCCAACCATGGGAAACACATAATAAAATACTAATCAAAATTATTATTATTATTATTATTATTATTATTATTATTATTATTATTATTGGACAAATCATATATTCCCATATATATCAGAGCAAAATAAAGCTGGAACAATACATACCTGGTAGTCTTGACAATGTTTGTCATTAAATAGTAAACTCGATTACCAACAATTCGTGCCACTGAATTTCTTGCTATCTCAGGAATATAATAGAGATACCTCTATCCCTTCATAATTTATATTGAGAATTATTTATGTCTGAAAGGGTTCAATATTTTTATTGTGATATGGATAAACTAAAACTTTCATTGCCATTTAATATAGATTTAACTGTTCTTTTTCTTCTTTCATTTTAATATTAATTCATTTTTACCATTATCACCACATATTAACTTTCTTACATTTTTACAAATCCTTAGATAATACCTACTTACCTTGAGATAGGTAGGTCAAAATATCTCATTTAATTCTTCATAAATACTTTCCCACAGTGGTGTTCTAATTTCCAAACTTTTTAATATTCCAATAGTCCTTGAATAAATCTGTTTAATCAACATAGATTTATCTTTATATTTTTGGAAATTATCATTGATAATGATGATCAATTTTTGAATCCAATGAAGGCATGCCTCCAATTGTGCAACTTCTTCACATTTAATAAGATCAGACGATAGAACAGCAATAAACGACAACAGGACTAATGGTTCACCAGCCATTAAAATATTAATGATTTCAGACTCCTTTTCATTGGATAGTATTTCAGAATTATTTGCATTTCCGTCCTCTGCAATATATAATTGAAGAATACGAGTGAGACTGACTTTACTCACATTCATAGAGGCGTGATGAACTGCATAATCCAAGTCCTGAGATTCAATTGCAGAGAGAAGTTCTTGTTCAAGATTCGAAAGAACAATAGGTTTGGCATCAGTATCAGCAATATCCAAGTTTTCAATATCTGACACAGCTGACTCGTCCTGAACCTCTGTGGGATCATAATTATCTTCAACAGAACTCATATCAGTGTCAGGAACATCTAAATAATCAAATGCAGCTTCATTTTTCTCAACAAGATCATCTTTCAGCTCATCTAACTCAATCAATCCTTTGTTTGGTAAAGACCCCTCACTGTCTACAATAGCATTTGCAATAAAATAAGATTCATTCCTTTCTAATGATTCTTCTATATTTTCATCGCCAGGTAGTTGACTAACAGGTTCATTATGTTTGGTAGTTTCTAATGATTCAACAACCTTACTTGATGCCAAATCAGGGATAGAGACTGCTGGCTTGCCTGCGAAGGCAGCCTCAAGTTGATCGAACCTTTCGGAAAATTGGTTAATAGTGGAACTAATAACATGATCGCTAATTACACCAATAATACCACTATTAACAATAACAGAAAAAACTGAATCCAACAATTGACTATCAACATTGTTTGGAAAGCTAGAAGACGACTTGTATCGGTCCAAACAGTTTTTAATAGCCAAACTTAAGGAATCATAATTCTTGGATGTAGTAATAAATTCTAAGGATTCAGGTAATTGGGATTCAATAATTCTTTTATTCTCTCGAAAAGATGACGCATTGTTTTTCTTTTTATGTTCATCTACAATAGGTGAAGTTGATGAACGTGAACCATTTTTTGTTGAACCACCTCTAGAAGGAGGTTTACTGTCCGAAGGCTCAAGAATCTTCACTGGCAGAATAGATAAACCTTTAGTATGAAAAATGTAAAGATCCACATGTGGCTTCTTGGAGTTTGTGACACTAAAATTTTTACAAACCCAAAAGTCCAATGGCACGATGAAATCGGGAAATATTAACTTAGTAAACGACCCAAATTTTAGATGATGCCTAGTGGATGTAAGAGTTAAAATATAACGATCACCAGTCGTAGATCCTAAGAATAATGTGTTGGTCATGCGGTCGTACTGAATTAAATATCCTTTGATATTACCGACATATTTTGACAAGTTTATCTCCAATGAAACTTTCAGTTTATCACTTAGAATGTAAAGATATTTTCCAGAGCAAACCATAATAGCAAATTCACCATTTTGAATCTTATTATTCAAAAACCAAACTTTGGAAGGAGAATTTAATCGAGTGGTTTTCAAATTGAACTCGGAGTGCTTAGTGTACTTACGAGCAACAAGTTGATAAAGTGAGTATTCGATAAAACTCAGCTTGTAGTCTTTGGAACCATATGCCACTAATAAATGCAGTCCATTGGGATGAAACGAATAGTCCTGAATATAATGCTCAAATTCGATTACAGCATTCTTACGGTCACTAATGCCATCATTTACCAGCTTGATATGATACAAGTAAATGTTACAACCCAAGGAAAAAGTAACAAATCTAGAACCAGGAATAGACTTACAATTGAGATTCTGCTGTGTTAGATCGACTTTTAGATCAACAGAATCAACGTAAAAATGTGTTTCCTTGGGCAGAGGCTGTACATCAGTAGGATAAAATAGTTCAAAAAATGAAATAATCCCTTCATCAGACCCAACAGCTAATAGAGACGATGATGATCCAGATTCCCAAAGATAAATAAAATTTATACTTGACGAGAAACGTGTGTCAAGGGCTAAATGAGTTCCATCTTCCTGTTTTATAACTCGAACAATTCCACGTTTGGAAGGTGTATAGACAATAAAATGATTGTTGGAACAGACTAAATGATTTTGGTATTTAGAAAATTTGGATACAGGTAAAAACTCAGTATCAGAGCAGACTTTTGAAAGAGTTGGAATAATAGGGCTGATAATTCTTTCAGTCATTATTAAAAGATAAAAGTAAATATACAATGACTAAATGAAAATGGTTTAAAGGATCAAAGAAAAATCATTCGAGTAAATAGAATAATTCTCATAATGTCACAATTGTTGCAATAATGACGAAGATTATGCTAGTGATGAAGAAAAGAGAGAGAGAGAGAGAGAAGAAAAAAAAACGTAAGGAGGGAAAATATATTCAGGGTATGGGTTATTGGCGTATGTTTTGATTTAAAGATCAATCTAACTTTACGAACTATTTAGGTATTCGTGAAAACCTTTCTGTGCATTGTGAAGGACTTTATCATATTGTTAAGAGGTATATCGACGCGTCCTTTTTCATTATTTTCAAAAACTGGTATTGCTGTCTTCTGCTTGATTTCTTTGATTAGCATATGCTAGTACACTACTACAATTGATCAATACTCCACCCGAGATCACGTTGAGAAGATATACGTGATGAGTCCTCAGCAGCTATCGCAATCTTCATCAGGATTAAACGGGGTACACAGTCCAAGAAAACGGGTTGTAGAAACTTGGGATGATGAATTTGATTTTGATCAAGATACGGATTTTGAAATCCCTGATAGGATTAAAGTTAGCAACATCAAAGTTAATGAGGATCTTAGTCTAATCAAACAGTTTTCAGAGTATTGTAAAGGTATTTATTTTTTGCGCATCGTTTAAAGTATGGTGTCTAACAATGGAAACTAGATATTCAGCGAGTGATATTATCAATTCCTGATATATATATCAATGAGGAACTCCTAAAATGCAAAATAGTAGCTGAAGCAATTTATATTTTAAATATTTCGGACGCGAATAAATCAGGACCATTCTTCAGCAGCAAACTCCTAGAATTTAGTGTGACACACTCAGAGTTACTTAATTACCCATCTTCATCTAGTACAATTCCCTTGATGGATAATATGACCGAAGATTTTGAGGATTTTGAAATAAACGACTCACAAGAGGGGAAAGAGTATAAGCGTCGAAAATCTGATTTATACACCCCACTGCCTAGATCTCTTGATCTCCATGATTTAGTAGAAAGAAGTTGCCACATAAAACAGGAATTACGTTTTCTGCTTTTTATGCTCGACAACACGCCAGATTTTCTTGCGGATGGGGGTAAAAATACATTGGAAAAACGAAATAGTATTCAGCGTCATCGAACTTCTAGTGGGTACAAAACACCCTGCAATGATGATGTTGTACAACCAGTTAAAAGGAGTCCAAAAATGCACTCAATTACACCTCCCGAACGTTCTTCTTTAGAGAGGAAATCAGCTATTATAAGAAAAAAAAGTAACCGAGAATGTATAGAAAGCCCTGACCTACGGCTTAACAATGATCTAAAAACACCGACTTCGGAAAAGGTTCTGTTAAAACATAGTAACCGAGAATGCATAGATAGCCCTGAACTACGGCTTAGCAATGATGTAAAAGCACCTACTTCGGAAAAAATTGTGTCAACAAAAATTCCACCATTAGTACGACGAAGAAGTCTTCAGAGGAGTGATGTTAGCATAAGAACCTTATCAACACCCACTAAGACCAAATTTGATTACCCTGATTCTCCTACTAACTCACCTGTGACAAGTAGTCCATGACATTGCATTTCTAGATTATTTTTCAACAAGCTATTTATTTTATATCAATATATTAATTTGTTTTTACATTCCTATATGATTCAAAAATCACGTTTATTCATCCTCTAAATCAACAGAAGCATCGTCATCTGAGTCTTCGCTTTCAGATTCACTATTTTCTTCATTTTGTTCACCAGTTTCACTATTAAAATCTTCGTCATCGTCGTCGTCAGTGCCAAATTCATCATTAAGATTAGCTAATCCACTTCCGTTTTCATCAGAACGATGATTGGTATGACCAAGTGCCTCCTCTTGTGCCCTTGCAAGTTCACCGGCAAGTTGAGCTTTTGAATCTGTTTTAGCCTTTCTTTTTTCTGCCATACTCTCATCGTGCAGTTGCTTAGATGAAACATATCTATTAATTTTTTCATATAAACCTTGGTCAATGATAGAAAATTCAATTTCTGCCTCTGTTTTCGTAAATTGGTCCATGTACTTAATAATTATATTGAATGTTGATCGGGTAATTGATGAGTATGAAATTGAAAGAACATCTTCTAACCGAAATAAAAGTAAAGGTTTCTTGAATCCAAAAAAAATATGTGTTGGCAGAAAATATAATAAACCATCCTTAGAGCCTCTATGAGTGTTGACATGAAATAGAGTCTCATCAGGAGTAATAGTTTCGGCGCTGGTGATTGGTATATTACGGCGCTGGAAATAAAGTAGTATCATTTCTATGACTGAACCAGTGTATTGTTCTCCGGAAGCAGGTTTCACCACGTTTCTACTTGTGTCCTCAAATAAGGTGAGCTGAAAAAATTCATATGAATCCCCTTGTGGACGGGTAAATGCCGCCACTAGATTCCATTGATGTTTTGTTTTTTCCGGCACCTTGAGGATAAAAACAGCTTCGACAGTATCAGTTAGATAGTTGATTGTAAAGTCAGGCTTATCATGTTCAGATTTTCTTGCAATTAAAGACGTGGGTGTAAGAACAAGATCAAGTTTCTTCCTGATCGGCATTGAGACTGAAATGTTTTTGATAGTTAATGCAGCGGCAGCATTAACATCATTTAAACTATTTGGTGAATCTAATAGTTTACGTTTCTTTACATTATTCTGATCATAATTAGGTAAATCAACCTTGTGCGAAAGATAAAATTCTCGAATTCTAGTGAACACATTTATAGCAGCTGGATACGCGTCTGATCACCCTTTATTAGTCCGTCCTTACTATTATCATGTTGACATTTTGCACATACCTGATACCTTTAAAATCTCTGATTGAAGATCTTCAGGTAAGTCCGGAAATAACTGTTGAGTCCTCTGCATCTTTAAAACTATATTAGTCCATGGATAATTTGGTAAGAAACTACCGAAAACACGATGATTTTTGTGTCTTTTTTATTTTCCCTCTTTTTGTGTCTCATTTTTTTTTGTCTTATTTCAGTGCCTTCCTTTGCTCTGATTTTTATTCTGATTCTCTCCCCTTTTTTTGGTACATCTTCGCCACAAGATTATCGAATCATGTCACGAAAAACGCGGCCAACTTCTGAGATATTTTCTACTATTCCTGTTTGTTACGAATCCTCTGAGATTGATAGATTTAATCACGCCTCGGACCAATGGTTAGCAGATTTGGAATTTCACCAGAAGACACTCGAAGAAATATCCTCTGTGAACTTTGATCAGGATTTTAAAAGTGAACTAAACTATGTTCAAGAATGGTTCAACGTTTTATCTGTGGGCGAAAGAACAGCTGCTTTATATACACTTTTACAAGGGTGTTCTCAAGTATGTTCAAGATCAGATTATTTCGCACCGCTACATGATCAATTAACTTGTTTTTTTAGGTTCAGGTTCGTTTTTTACTGAATGAACTACAGAAACTAGCTTTTAACGATTCAAACCACGGAAAAAATTCTCCACCATCTGCAATAGATCTTTCTGATTTTCAGCATCCTTCATATCGACTAAATAATCTTACCCTCCCTGCATTTCCACCAGGAGCATTTCATATGCAGCAACCTTCAATGTCCAATTATGAAACGCAATATGCTTCTCCAGTCAACACTAACACCAATAACGTAAATGACAATAATAGTTCTCTTGATTTCAATTTAAATTATACAGGTTTTGGCAATTCGTCATCAAATACTCCCTTAATGTCTAATATTGCTCCTGGCTCAGAACTCGGAAAACATCCAAGGGGACATCATCAACATTCTAATACAATATCTGATATTGCGTCGCTGATTTCTCCGGGTCAACCAACTTATAATAGTCCTTATTTAAAATTACTTCTAAGAAGCGATATGAATCCATGGATAGACCGGCCCAAGTCTGCTGACATTATTATAAACCCAGGACACACGAAGCTTAACCAGTTCCCCAATAACAATAACAATATGAACTTGGTTCAGGACAGCGAATCTATTAATAGTAACTGGGGAAACATAAAGCCTGATAACAATACACCCAATGAAACTATGGACAGAATGGCAATGAACCTATCAGGACTCTCATTATCTACACATGTTGAAAATGAGAGTAATGTATCATTGTCGACGATAATCCCTCCACGATTTCGTGATCAGGAAAATGGTGATATGTCTTTTACTCAACATCAATATGATTATGAGAATATATCAAACATAGCACACAAGAAATTTAACCCTAACTCTACACTTCGTTCACCAACTACATTGTCAAATTATTCCTGGGATTATACATTTCCACCGAACTTACCAACACAACAAGCATATCAATCAAGTCCCCTGAGGCAGAACAACAACAACCATAATAATAATCATAATATTAATCATAATAGCCATAAAGACAAACGACTCAACAAATCGCATGACACTAATTACGTTAACACCGCAATGACACAAGACATAGCTGTGTGGTTAAAAACATTACGTTTACATAAATATACAGATTGTTTGAAGGATTTGGAATGGAGCTCACTTATTAATCTTTCGGATAGTGAACTTGAAGCACGAGGTGTTAATGCTTTAGGAGCTAGAAGGAAAATGCTGAAAATATTTGAACAAATTAAACAACAAAATAGGTTGGATTGAGATAGCAATACAGACTTTGTCTACTTTTTATAATTGTTTATTAATACTAAAAAATTATTTATCTTTGCGTACATAGGTATGTATGTATGCAAGGAGATGCCATTACTTTTTAACTTTTGTTATTCGTTTCTGCGTATCTATGAGAGAGGAACGCATTCCACCCAATACTAACTACATTAACAGCCAATAATCTATACCCAACTGGAACCAAGGTAAAATTAAGAACTTGAAGCGCAGGCCAAACAGCCCAGTTGACTATTAGGGTTGAAAAAAAATTTTGGGACCAGTTTTGTTTGATTTGTTGTGAAGATTTTTGTTGCATGAGTCCCATCACACCAAAATAGATTGAAACTGCAATAGGAGAAAAAAGTAGTTGATCGATAGAAACTCTTAGAAGAGTAGAAGAAAGGGAATTATGTTTGATGGTGCTACCAGGAAATTTGATTTGGGATAGAAAAGGGTACCATCTGTTACCGATTGGGGCAAACACTAGACCACCGTAGAGCCATGCACGAAAAGTTCTTGGACAATCGTAGATTGTGTAAGATGTATTGGAGAATTGAGCAACGATATCACCAATAGCAAAAAGAGACTAATAATTGGGATTAGTTCTGAAGACTAAAAGAATGGTAACGACTTACACTTGTGGAAATAATGTTTGTGATCAAGGGGTGACTTGATAGTTTTGTGCTGTACCAATTGATGAATTTGCTCATAATAAATAAAACGAAACAAACAGAAAATATTCTAGATAATTGGCATTTCAAATACCCGGTAAGATTATAGAAAAAGGAGATTTGTGATATACTTCTCAAGAATTCAAATGCAGTTGCCGAAAGTTGGTGATATTGAAGATTCTGTAAAAATACGTTATATAATATCTGACATCATAGTCTTTTGAAAACTTCTTGTTCTAGGCACACGCATATATTTCGACCTCCTAACCCAAACCCGCACGCTAAAACTGCCCACGATTTTCAGAATATTAAAAGGAAAGAAGAGGATTGAATAATAAACGGCATTATCTCTCTTTTTTTCAATTTAATTTTTATTTTATTTTTTCAGCTTCAATTCTCCTTATTTAACTCTGAATTCGGATAACACGATTTTTAGGGTCAAAGGTAGAGGAAACGTCCAAAATTGAGATGTCGCAAGTTCCAAAAGAGCTGTCACCGCTCGAACTTCTGGAATTAAGAAGTCGGCGGATGGCACTTAAGCTTAATAATAAATCAAAAAGCCATTCGGCGAATAAAAGTACGACGACAACAAAATCAATTCCAGCTCAGGATGAATTAAGAATCAAAGAAACAAAGAATCAAGACGTAGAAGATGATGATGGTTGTTGTGGAGAAAATATTCAGAGGACTAATTCGACAAATAGTTTGTCAAGTTTAGGGAGCATTTTGGGGTCGTTTAGATTATCGTCTATTTCGATTATGACCCCTTCTTTGGATTCTGATTCGGTAAGCGTGAGGAGTGGAAGAGATAGTATATATGAAGGACAAGAAAAGACAGGAGGTACTATGGAAAATGTCCGGAATGCTCGTACTGCTCATTATTCTCGACCTCTTGATAGACCGTACTCTCATTATAGATCGGCAAGTATGTCAACAATCAAACCCGCTCGATCACCACAACCATCTATATCTCAAAATTTTGATTTTGCAGACCCCAGTAGCCAAATTTCCCCGCCTACAAATTCACCTGCATCGCCATCTGCTTCCATCTCCACACGCACTGCATCTCCCTCACCAAAAGACAAGTACAATGGTGTGTCATCTTCTTCTTCTTCTTCTTCATTATTGGCATCTCCATCTGATAAGCGCCGTGTTTCTTCTACATCCAAGCGAAGTATTGGGAGTTCACCCTATTCTGGTGGAGGATGTGTGAATTCTTCAATTAGCCCCCAACTAAATGGTGCGTTTTCTACTCATACCTCTCGTCCAAGTATAAGCTCTTCTTATTCAATTGGAGTAACTTCTTCAATTTCGTCCGCACCACCACCAGGCATTGAATCTTCAAAAACCCAATCCATACGACTAGTGAATTCGCAAAATTCAGGCTCTCCTCCTTCAGTACCTGGATTGAACAGATCAGCTTCAGTCACAGCACCTACAAGTTACCAATTCCAACAACCAACTAGATCATTATCTAACGAAGAGTCAATTTCTTCACCCTCACATTCGCATTATAGATCTGCATCAACTTCTTCCACACAAACAAACTCAACAATGATCGATTCTAAAAAATCCAATAATAGTGATGATAACGATTCTTTTGAATCCCTTAGATTAAAATCATTAAACAACTCTATTACACTCGAAGAACGTGTTTCTCTAGGCATTATATATCATAATAACGGTAATCTACGTGAATCTTCATATCATTGGCAATTTGCAGCCTTAAGAGGTGATACTACAGGAATGCTTCTGTATGGACTAGCATTAAGGCATGGTTGGGGTATTAGGCAAAACCCGGGAGATGCTTTTAAATGGCTTCGAAAAGCTATTGGGCCATCCATTGATAAATGTTCTCTTGAAGACATTCTCGATCCCCAAGTCTCTCAAACCCTTGAAGCAAAACTGCTCCAAGACGCCAGTGAAGCACAACCTTCCCATGGAGGAGGAGGCAAAGTCAAAAAAACACAGGTAGCTTTAGCCCTTTACGAATTAGGAATGTGCTACCTTAATTCGTGGGGAATTGAAAAAGATGAAGAAATGGCACTAAAACACTTTGAATTGGCTGGAAATATGGGTGATGTTTGCGCCTTATCGGAAGCTGCTTCTTTATGGATGAAAAACGGCCCAAAAAATAGAAAAAAAAATTTACAACGAGCTGCAAAATTATATAGAACTGCGGGTGAAAAAGGTTCTAGTATGGTGTCTAATAGTTGGATTTATAAGGAGAAGTATATGGACAATGATTCAAAAAAGAAAAATAAAAAAAATAAATATGTATAAAAAATAACGATGTGAATATTCCCCCCTGTATACCTATCTAGGTATGTACATCCTAATTTGGTCTTTTGGCATGAATCTTATAATATGTATTTTATTTTTTTTTTTTTGTTATCTGAGAGTGGCATTCTTGTTACACATATATACTCTAAATATGACAGGTTGTGATATATTATGGAAACATGGCGATGCCATGGGAAAACCCAGAAACCAAATGTACCGTGGTGAGTATGATATAGTAAGGATGTTATCCCAGGGAGCTGTAATATTATGTATGGATTTTGGTAGAAAAAGGCCGAAATAAATGTGTTGTATACCATGCTCGAACTTGGGACTGAGATTTGGTATACTCGGACAGGTTGAAAGTTGAAATCCGTGCGTAATACCACCATAGAGCAATATGTACTCAATAATACTATTGATAGTATATATATATATATATTGTACAAACATACTTACTATGTACTTAATAAAAACATTACAAAAAAATTATGGCTGATATCATCTATCATCACACACTCTCTCTCCCTTTATTTTATTTTATTCTATTCTATTTTATTTTATTTTTTTAACAGATGAACAAAGTTTACTTATGAAATTTTTCTATACACATACCTACATGTACATACGTATATTACATCTTCATCTCTCTTTTAATGTTCCAGAATGGAGAGACTACCTGTAATAACGACATTTTCTAATATTGATCCATTAGGTATATCGATATTTTTACCTTCTTCACAAACAATAATTACAGTACCTTTTAATGTAACATTTTTACCTAAAGTGACATTACCAGTGATTGTGAGGTGATCAAGTTCCAAAATTTTGGGAATATAAGGAATTCTTTGTTGGAAATCACTTACTTTTTTGTAGTGACTACCAAGTTTTACTAGGGGAGCTCCACCATATCTGCGACTTGACATTTCTAGTCGACCACTAGCAAGTTGGTATAGATCAGACTTAACAAGGAATAAATCAGATGTTGTTTTGACGGGAAGAAATCGTCTTCTTGGAACATTAACACCATGACAATTAGAGAAATGGCGAATAGCAGCACCTACAGCAGTTTCAAGTTGAATTACATCGATAGAATGGCCCTTGACATTAATTGATTTGATGTTGGGAATGATTTCCGTAGAAAGGTCGGTACGCTCAACAAATCGTTTAATGGCTTTAAGATTAATCCAAATATTGTTTGTGTTGAAGTATTTGAACTTTTTAATAGATTTGAAATCTTCGGTATGTTCCTTAGGGACTTGTGCAATTTCAAGAAGTCGTACCGATCCATCATAGTCAATAATTGTACCACCTTTAACATCAGCACGAGTTTTATCTGTCAATTCCATAATGTACTCAGAATTAGAGTCAAGCATGTGTTGAAGAATATGGGTATCAACGACAGCACCCAAATTATCGACATTAGAGATAAAAAGAACCTCCTTACCTTGAGCAATAAGATCGTCAAGTACACCAGAGTTTGCAATTGATTCAAATAAATCACCATGTCCAGGAGGATACCATGAATCAATAGGGTCATTAAATTCTTTAGGAACAGGTAACATCGTATCCTTATAGACTCGAGGGAATCTAGATTGGTTGAAAGTTTTAATAGTAACCTTATGACCTTGATACTTTTTGATAATGGTCTGTGTGTCTTCATCAGTATTAAAAGAGTTCATAAGAATAAAAGGGACGTCTACATTACATCTTCTGTTCAAATTTTCGATTTGACGAACCGACAAATCCAAGAAACTTTTACCATCACGAACTTCAATCATGGACTTAGGACCCACACATCCCATCGAAGTACCCAAACCACCATTCAATTTCAATACTGCCAATTTTGACAAGTTAGAAACTTGGGGATTAAGATGTTCAATTTCTTTATAATCTATAACCTGTTTAGGGTTCGGAGGATTGATTCTTTCCCAGTCCAACACATTTCCCCTTGCTTTATCAGTTAAATATGTTCTAAAAAGTGTAAAGAATGTGTCCAATTCCATCTCGAACTTCTGGCGTTTCTTAGAGTCTTCAACTGAATCAACTAGCTTGTTCAATGCATTTCTCATATGACCGGCTGCTACTATTGTAGCATTATTGTCAAATGCGAACGCTGACTGACTTTTAGAATGTTTTCTTGTAATGGACATGAGCAGGGAAAGTCAATTGAATGAAAAAGTATGTAAAAATAGATTGGTTGGATAAGAAAGAAAAGGAGAGAAAAATGATTAAATAAATATAAAAAAAAAAGGTGTGGAGAGGTGAAAAAGGAGAAAAAAGTCAGGAACTTGAAAAATAACATTTAGAGCTAAACTCTTTATAATGATCAACGTACCAACTTTTTCCCGAAATATCGCTACATAACTATTTCACTATCTATGTTCTTTCCACAACTTTTCCATTGGTTGTAATATGGCATTTGTTTTTATTGCTGATACAGTTTCTGCTTAAGCCTTGAAGTGATATTCGCTGTTCAATTTGATGCTCGTTGTTCGTTAACTTACAATTGTAGTTGGTACGAATCTTAAAATACCTCGTTCTATAAATAAAATAATTAATCACGTGACATAGCCAAATATGAATTTTAGCCTTTCCTATATAGTGTAGAATTTCTCAAAACAGTAATTAAATAAACTGTATTTACGGTATGTGAAATATGTATTAACCATATATGGCGCGTTTTTGAAATAACCGTTTAATTCTTCACTTCTAAGAAACTTAACACTTATGAGTATCTCGTAGACAAATAAGTTGGTTCAGAGTGTCAAAAACAGAGTACCTGAATTTTATGGAGGTACCTACAAGACTAGAAACAACGTTACCATCAAGTGTATTAATCAAAACGTATTGTTATATTAAATATAAACACAAAACTTGTATAATAGAGTACTGACCCGGGCAGCGCTGAACATAGCAAATTCTACAGCCAATAAAAGAGTTAATATAACAAAGAATTTGAAAAGGTAATGGTAATATTTTAATTCAATATATTAAAACTGTAAATAAAATCTCTTGAAACTAATTTAATAAATTATAAAGAAAACAAGTCCGTTGAATGTAGATCATCTGGTTTTCCAAAGATACCTATGTACCTATGATAATACTAAAATAATAATTATTTAGAATTTTAGATGATATTAGCAGGTTTATGTTTAAAAAATAAGAAAAATTTGAATTTTATTTTATTTTATTTCATTTTATTTCATTTTATTTCATTTTATTTCATTTTATTTTATTTTATTTTATTTTATTTTATTTTATTTTATTTTATTTTATTTTATTTTATTTTATTTTTTTCGTTCGGAGCGATTTAGAGTTATCTTCCGATATCTAAATTCAGTACTCTTCAGATTTCCATATTAATCCACCTTCTCCAACTTCTACTTTAAAAATACAGTGAATATGGTTTCAAATCGATTAGCTTCAATATCACGATCTTTTTCATCTTTTTCGAGACCGAAAGTTCTAATTCTCGGTAAAGTTGTGTATGCACACGAAGCCCAATCAAAGCTATCGGAAATAGCTGAAGTTGTTACTACAAAAACAAGTAGAAATGAATTTTTGGACGATTTGAAAAACGGTAAATTTGATGGTGTCAAAGCAATATATCATGGGTTTCTTAAAGGTATTGACCCTTTCGATGATGAGATAGCTTCAGCTTTACCAAAGAGTGTTAAGTTTGTTGCACATCATGGTGCAGGGTATGATTCCATACATGTCCAGCCTTTTACAGAACGGGGAATTCAAGTGGCACATACACCAGGTGTTGTGACGGATGCGACCGCCACTGCTCATATGTATTTGATCCTTGGAGCCATAAGGAATTTTGGTCAAGGCGCAATTAGTCTCAGGAATGGACGCTGGATCAAAGATATGGACCTTGGATTTGATACTGAAGGGAAAGTGTTAGGAATTGTAGGTATGGGAAGTATAGGACAGGCGTTGAGAGATCGAGCAACTCCATTTGGGTTCAATGTTTTGTACAAAAATCGTCGAAGACTTCCAAAAGAACTGGAAAAAGATTCACAATATGTTGAAGACTTAAATCAGCTTTTTAGTCAAAGTGATGTCATTGCTCTCAATGTTCCGTTGACGAACAAAACTAAACATTTAATCAATACCGATACACTTTCCATGATGAAGAAAGGTGTTATAATTACTAATTCTTCAAGAGGACAAGTAATTGACGAAAATGCGTTGGTCGAAGCAATCAAGACTGGTCAAGTAGGAGGAGTAGGACTTGATGTATATGAGAATGAACCTCGAATCCATCCAGATCTTTTGAACAATCCCAAAGCAATGTTACTTCCTCATGCTGGAACCTATTCATTAGAAACAAGAGTCGCAATGGAGGAATTAGTTTTTGAAAATATTAGAATGGGTTTATTGGAAGGTAAACTGAAAACATTAGTACCTGAACAATCAAACATCTATTAAAATTGAAGTATTGTTGTTATTAAGTTAACTATTCCTACATGACATTATTATTAAATACCTACAATTCTTTTATATATATATTAATTTTTATATTCATTGCGATACTCAAAATGTTTACGATAATAGATTTATAAATTATTTCAGCTTTCCACTTCTAGTTGCTTTCTATACATGAATCCAATGGACACAAAAAACAGATTAGCAATACCATTTGTAAGTTGTACTAATCTTATATTTGATTTTACAGAGTTTAATTTTATACCTACATGCTTAACCTAGGTAGGTATGTACTTGTGCCTATATTCTGGAATGAAACGTGTTTTATAATATTTCGTTGACCACTTCAATTATATAGTGGGAATTTTTAACTTCAATTGCAAATATTTGGTTATATTTTATTAACAATGCGCTAGGATGAATAGTCTATACTCGGATTTCATCTTACTGCAACCACAGCTTAAGGTCAAAATTTGTAAGGTGTTGATTTAGATTTGACCAGAGTTTTAGTACGCCCTAAACGTAAAATGTACTTTCCAATAGTATATAAGACAATCTGGATAATATAGCATGCTAAATACAAGGGTAAAAAGGTTGGAATACATGAAATTATGTTGTTCCTCTAGAGTCGTGATATACGGATTTCAAATGTTGATACAATTATATAATGACACAATTTATTTTAAGACAAATCATTTAATGAAAAGTAGAAACTGATGTAAAAGTTATACGGTCTAATTTTATAAAGTAATTACATGCAGTATCATCGCCAATACTCTTCGTCTACGTAGTATTTATTCAATTTCAAGATATTTTCTCGTCCCAATTTCTACACCACACATACATTCTCCTATGGGATTTTTTTCTTTTTAATTCAAATTGGGTATACGAAATACAAGCTGTAAGGATTTTGTGTTTATGAACCCATTTTTTCTCTTACAAATAAAATATGAACTTATTGATAGTTTTTTTGTTCAATTTCATTAATAGGTTTTTTTTATATCAATAGCATCGATTTTTTTTTTTTTTTTTTTTTTTTTTTTTTTTTTTTTTTTTTTTTTTTTTTTTTTTTTTTTTTTTTTTGGCTAGCTTTATTTTGCTATGTTGTTTATGTAATTTCTAAGTAATGATTCAAAGTCTAAAACTTTTGTGTGCTAGAAAATCCAAAAATTATATGATTTATTTTATTTTTATTTTTTTTTTGGTTAGCTTTATTTTGCTATGTTGTTTATGTAATTTCTAAGTAATGATTTAAAGCCTAAAGCTTTTGTGTGCTATGAAATCCGAAGGTTATGTGGTTTTATATATGACAAAAATCTTTTGAATTGGCACGTATTGACCTTGACTTATAAGACTTATCCTGGTTCCCATTTTTTGAAGTAATCGCCTTTAGATATTTATTTGGCAATATTCATGGCTAATCCACTGTTCTTTGAGGGGTCTTGGTCCCTTCCGAATCTGGAGGCTTTTTCCATTTGGTATATAAGTAAATCTTTTGAGTAGGCTCGTATTGACCTTAGTTTGTAAAACTTATCCTGGTTCCCATTTCTTGAAGTAATCACCTTTAGATATTTGTTTGGCAATATTTGTGGGTATATAAAATACAAACTGATTATACAACAAAAAAAGATATTTACATGCTTTCCATAACATTTAACCCTTTCCCTTCAGGTAGTCACCATGGCAAAATTTCAACTGCTTTGAACTTCAACAATCTTTTTACTACCAGGAACATATATCTTGATAGCCCCTCTAAATTCACAGTACGTTGAGATATAGTCCATGACTTGATCAGATGACAATAACTTCATTTTTTTTAGTGTTGCCTTATCGAGTATAGAGCTAAATGGCCCGTGTTGGCTTACGTAAGGGTGGTAAAATCAGGGGACATCCTTGAGGTGGGAAATTTCATATCCCGTGCATAAAGAGGTACAAAATATGGTTACAGGGGTTATTTAAAGGTGGAGACCAGCACGGCTGACCTTCCAACGTAGAAATAAATACCCTCCACATTTCTCTTTTCCTCAATTTTAATTCAGCGATCATCAATCTACTCATCATTATGTTACGTGCTAGAACATCCGTTAAGTCTGCTGTTAGATCATATTATACTGTTTCAAGTGCTAGCCCTTCTATTGCTAGTTATAAACTTCCTCAAATTGATAATGAACCTGTTAGAAGCTTTAACCCTGGTTCTAAAGATAGAAATGGAGTTGTTGAAGCCCTGAAGAAGTGGTCTGGAAAGACCCATGACATTCCCTTGGTAATCAACGGCGAGGAAAGATTTCTTGACACCAAGTTCAAGCAATTTAATCCTGCCAATCTTGATGTCATTGCATCTGTTTCGAGTGCTGGCGACAAAGATGTGAAGGATGCTGTCCAAAGTGCTACCGAAGCAAAAAAGGACTGGGAAAATGCTCCTTGGGGTGACAGAGCTGCCGTTTTCTTGAGAGCTGCTGAATTAATCACTGGAAAGTATAGATATGATATGCTTGCTACTACTATGCTCGGCCAAGGTAAAAACGTTTACCAAGCCGAAATTGACGCTACTTGCGAATTGGCTGATTTCTTAAGGTTCAATACTCAGTACGCTGATGACCTCTATGCCCAACAGCCTGCTAAAAATGCCCCTGGTGTTTGGAACAAAGCTGAATATAGACCTTTAGAAGGATTTACTTACGCTGTTACTCCTTTTAATTTTACTGCTATCGCTGGTAACTTGGTTGGTGCACCTGCATTGATGGGTAATACTGTTGTTTGGAAGCCTTCTGATGCTGCAACTCTCTCTAATTATCTTCTTTTTAACATCTTCAAGGAAGCTGGTGTTCCTGATGGTGTTATTAACTTTGTTCCTGGTAATGCTCAAAGTGTTACTCAACAAGTGTTGAGCTCCCCTGAGTTTGCCGCATTACATTTCACTGGTTCTACAGCTGTTTTCCAAAGCCTTTACCAACAAATTGCATCAAACCTTCCTAAATACAGGTCATACCCTAGAATTGTGGGTGAGACTGGTGGTAAGAATTTCCATGTTATCCATTCATCTGCTGATATTGCCCATGCTGCAAAGTCTACAGTCAGAGGCGCGTTTGAGTTCCAAGGTCAAAAATGTTCTGCTACTTCCAGAGTATATGTTCCTGAATCAGTGTATCCCGAATTTAAAAAGATCATTGTTGAAGAAACTAAGGCTCTTGGTGAAACCCATCAAGGTGACACTGCTTCTGTGGAAGGATTCCACTTGTTCCTTGGTCCTGTCATTCACGAGGGCTCTTTTAATAAGCTTGCTAAGGTTCAAGCAGATGCCGCTAATGACTCTTCTCTAGAATTGCTTGTTGGTGGTAAGGCTGATAAATCTAAGGGTTTCTATGTAACCCCCACAATTTACAAGACCAACAACCTTCAACATCCTTTCCTTGCTCAAGAATTCTTTGGTCCTATTTTAACCATTGCTACCTTCAAGGATTCTGAATACGAAAATACTCTTGAAATCATTGATAGAACTTCTGATTATGGTTTAACCGGTTCTGTTTTTGCTAGAGATCCTGCTGCCATTCGTCTTACATCCAATAAGTTGAGAAATGCCGCAGGTAACTTCTACATTAACGACAAGTCTACAGGTGCTGTTGTTGGACAACAATGGTTTGGAGGTGCCCGCAAGTCAGGTACTAACGACAAAGCTGGCAGTGGTAACCTGTTGAACAGATTTGTTAGTGTTAGAAACATCAAGGAAAACTTTGTTGCCCTTGATTCTATTTATTATCCTTCAAACTCTCAATAGTTTTACAAGCTACATACATACTCTATTATTTTTGCATAATAATTTATATATCATTAATATCAAACATAATTTTAACTTCAAATGTTCAATGATGACTTCTATCTTTTTCTTATTAGTGTGAAAAAAATTTATTTATAACGATGTTGATTAGAAATAAGCCTGCATATGTACATACTATAGTTGGACCATGAAGGGATGAAATGATGTATACAATGATGCGCAGAAAATATTTGAATCGTACAAGATAGGTATATGTAGGAGGTATTTCTGGGTTAATGTATGTATGTATGTCTGAGTATAATTATTTTATCTGGGAAGTATACACGCCGGGGAATACTTAATACTCGATTAAGGAAGAAAAAAAAGGTTTGAAAGGGGATTTTATTTTATTTTATTTTATTTTATTTTATTTTATTTTATTTTATTTTATTTTATTTTATTTTATTTTATTTTATTTTATTTTATTTTATTTTATTTTATTTTATTTTATTTTATTTTATTTTATTTTATTTTATTTTATTTTATTTTATTTTATTTTATTTTATTTTATTTTATTTTATTTTATTTTATTTTATT
>JAJMJJ010000162.1:0-34883 GCA_030568955.1 Geotrichum siamense (nom. inval.) | reverse complement strand
TTTGTCATAAAATGATAAACCCAGCACAATGCTGCCTCAGGGAGATCCATTTTTCTCATGCTTTGAATAAGTACATCCAGATTGACATTGTCGTAAGCCGATACAATATCGATAGCTAAAATAGATGTGACCTTTTTGTGCTTCATGTTTCTTTGCGTGTCGGAAATAAGCTTATATAGAGCATCCACCGAAGAGTAACTCTTCCTGCCACCATATTGATGATTAGAGATCGTAGTCCTTGATAATGCAGCTATTCGATTTTGAAATATCTTCTCCAAAAGTTTGCCGAGAGAGGTGAGTAGACTAATGGGTCGATAAGCTTTAGTGGTGTTGTAATATTTTTTGTTTTTCTTTTTGATTAATGTGATAACTCCCAATCGAAATTGAGTATTTAGATGTAAATGAAAATATAACTCCACGCTGAACATTGATAAATACTTCTAATCTTAGCGTATACTAAGTTGGACATGTATAAGTGATATTTAGAGCACAATCATTTCTAAGTTGTAAAATAGTGATAAAAGAAAGAAAAAAAATCATTACAGATAAATTACCATATTTAAGACAAAGGATCAGAAAATGAAATTTTATATAATGTTATTTATAAATACTTGTAATCTTAGCACATAATAAGTTGGACATGCATAAGTCATATTTAGAGCACACTCACTTCTAAGTTGCAAAATAATGATGAAGGAAAGAAAGAAAAAAAAATCATACCAGATAAATTACCATATTTAAGACAAAGGATCAGAAAATGAAATTTTATACAATATTAACAGAAACTCAGTATAGAGTACAATTTTATATAAATTATATTACATCATGCATTTTGTTTATCAGCAGCTTCATCAACTTTTCTATATTGTTCCTGCCACAATGTAGCCAACCCTTCAGATTTTTCAACATCTTTAAATACTCGGTCATAAATCTCAGAATACCAATTTACTGGAACTCCTTCAAGGTCCTTCTTTACATTATCAGGCAGAGCTTCCCAGTCGGCAAGATTATCTTTGGGGAAGAATACAGTGGTAGCACCAGCACGTTTGGCGGCGACAGATTTTTCTCTCAGTCCACCAATTCTTAAGACTTTACCTGTAAGAGTGAGTTCACCAGTCATAGCAAATTCTGGTGCAACTGGATAATCCAGAGCTAAAGATAACAATGATGTCGCCATTGTTACACCTGCAGATGGTCCATCTTTAGGAATAGCACCTTCAGGACAATGTAAATGAATTTTAGCACGTTCAAAAAATCGGTTATTTGGATATTTGGCCATTAAAAACATTCTAGCAAATGAATACGCAATAGTGGAAGATTCTTTCATAGTATCACCTAACTGACCAGTTCGACTAAAACTTGCAGCAGAATAAGGAGAAATGGGTTGTTCAAGTACAGATTCAACGTAGAGCGAAGTACCACCCAAACCGGTTACCCCAAGACCCATTACAACACCAATAGGATTCTCTTCATACATTCTATCGGTGTTGAAAACAGGAGGCCCAACATAGTCCTTTAAATCAGAAGCACCAATAGTTATTGAAATATCATCCGGAACCTTCATAGGAGTATATACTGGTGCTTGAGGAGGAGTCTTAACTGATTCAGTTGCAACATTTTCAATTGACTTCTCTTCCGTGACAGACTCAGCACCTTCAGAAGTCTCTTCTACCTTAGATTCCGTCTCAACTTTAGCATTCACTTCATTACTAGCTTCCTGTTTAGAGTCGGCTTCCACGATTGTTTCTTTTTGTGCTAAATCAGTTTCAACTTCAGCTTCATCACCAACATCTCTGATGATATTCAAAGCGGCTTTTCTAAATATCTTCTCAACATGCTTTTTCAAGTTTCTTACTCCACTTTCCCTGCAGTATTTGTTGATAAGAGCTTCAACTGCCTCTCTGGTAAGCTTAACATCAACATGCTCTAAACCGGCTAACTTTTTAGCACTAGGAGCTAAATAATCTTCAGTAATTGCAATCTTCTCCTCTGTAACATAACCTGAAATTTCAATGATTTCCATTCTATCCAATAATGGACCTGGAATAGTGTCAAGACTATTTGCAGTGCAAACAAATAGAGTTTTCGACATATCAACAGGAATATCAAGGTAATGATCAAGGAAAGCGTTGTTCTGTTCAGGATCCAAAAGTTCTAATAATGCTGCAGCAGGATCGCCATTATAGGAGGCTCTACCAATTTTATCAATTTCGTCAATAAGAATCAAAGGATTCTGAGTTTGTGTTTTCTTCAATGCCTGAATAATTCTACCTGGAAGAGCACCAACATAAGTTCTTCTATGACCCTTTAATTCAGAAACATCAGAAACACCACCAATACTGAATCTGTAATACTCCCTGTTTAATGATTTAGCAATTGATTTAGCGACTGAGGTTTTACCGACACCTGGAGGGCCAACAAATAAAATAATTTTTCCGTCGACTGCGCCTAAGAGCTTACCAACTGCGATGAATTCTAGAATACGATCCTTAACATCTTTCAAACCGTGATGATCTTCATTCAAAATTCTCATAGCACGAGCAAGGTTATATGAGTCCTTTGTAAGTTTTCCCCATGGAAGCTGACTTATCCAATCAAGATATTGTCGAGTTACGTTAAACTCTGCTGCATTAGGCTCTAAAGTATTAAGTTTCTGGATTTCATCTTCGAAAACTTTCTCAACATTTTCTGGTAATGTTAATCCAGCCACCCTTTGTCTAAAAGTCTCAATCAACTTATCTCTACCATCTTCCATTCCCAACTCTTTCTTAATTTGTTGTAATTGTTGTGTAAGATAATAGTTGTTTTGCTTTTTGTGGATTTTATCATCTACATCTTTACTGACTTTCTTTTGCAACTTCAAATTTTCATATTCACGCTTAATCAGAACTAATGATTTCTGAAGTCTATCTTCGATATTCAAACTAGAAACTACATCTTGAATTTCGTCAGATTTGCCTGCAGAAATCGATGCAGCAAAGTCAGCTAGGATATGAGGTTCTTCATAAACATTACTTGTAGAAAACTTGTTACCTGTCAACATAATATTCATAACTTGCTCCTTTAACGTGCCATTAACTTCACTCAAATTTTTGAGGACTCTGAGAATTTCAGAAGCCGAGGCAGAAATCATGGCTGAGTTAGGATCGTAAGGAAGGTCTTGAAGATCTTGGATAGATTTGCCCCATGACACTGGGAGTTTGAATAAATTCTGACGAGCTATTTCCTTTCCAGCTAACGATGATGGTGAAGGAGATAATGATTCTTTTCGAATTGTCATTATATCAGCAACTTCTTGCGTGGGATTTTCAGTAGACTTGGGTTCCGATTCTTCAGGTGAACTAACTTCAATCTCACCCATCTTTATGCGGTGAAGGGGATATAACAAGACTGTGACATTACCATTGTCATTAGGAATAATTCCGCCAATTCTAGAATATACACCAACATCGTACACTTCATCTGCACTATAAATAATATCGGTATCTTTTTTGTTATCTTTCAGCAAAAACACACCAATGCACCTACTTTCAATATCATAGTTGTGAATTTTATGAAGTGCGGTAATGACATTAGGATCTCTAACAGTAACAGCTTTGTGAAATCCGGGTATTAAAGGTCTAGCGTTAATGGGCAGAATAAGAACTTTCTCTTTGTCTACAGAAGTGGCAGACTGATACATTTTCTCGGTCGGATTGCTTTTCTGATTATTGGCTGTCTTCATCCTAGGTGGTAAAGGAGGTGGTGTAGCTTGCTGTGGCTCGGGAGTCTGTGATGCTTCGGGTTTCTTAGTATCTTTTTTCTTGCCTTTTGATTCAGTGGGAGTTTCGTTCTCGTTATCTTTGCCACTATTATCATTATTATTACCATCATCGTCAGATTTGGCCAACAACTTATTGTTGTCAGAAGTAACAGAACTGTTAGTGTTGCATGTAGAATCAACCTGAGTATGCAAAGATTCTAGAGGTGTAGTACCAGGTTCCTTAATCATATCCAACAGCTCTAATGGAACTACCTTAGTGCTTCGCTTAACGAGCTTGTCAAGCACGATATCCGGATATCGGTGAGATGCATAACGCTTAGTTAATGTCGAAACAATAATCTTAGAAGCCAGCAAATTACGAGACTTCAGTATTTGGCGAGATATCATTTGATATATTTATAAATGAAAGTTGTGAGGAATTTGTGTTTTAAGATGGAAAGGATCAGATTGAAATTTAAAATCCGATCTGAGGGATCAAAGTACTGGAAATCTGGTTTTGATCCGACTCCGTGATTGGTCTGTACAGGAAACTACGCGTCGGTGGCAAATTCTCAGCACAGTAAAATCTTACATAAAATAAATTTTTAATTATGTAATAAAATGCAGTGTAATATGTCAGCAACTCCAGATAGGGAAAACAAATTTACAAATCCCACAAATCGTTGAATATCCGTGACGTTTATGACAATATTAAATGTTTATCCTCATGTCCGCTGCTTAATACAATTAAAATTTTACCATAGAGGTATCTTAACTTATTTTGAAATTGAAATTTTATTGTTACTGTTCTGTTTGACTTTATCATACTCATGTACAGCCAAAGGTAGATTACCTACCAAAATAGAGTGGTAAAGCTCACTTTATCGCTATCGAAAGTGATAAATAAAAGCTTAGAACCTGTGGTAGACAAATTTTTACTTTTATTTAAAATTAATATTTGTTTTGAAAAACTTGGAATAAAATATGATATACTTATAATTGTTAGTAACGGTACCAAGGTACATATGTAGGTACCACGTTCACTATCTGGAGGCTCTTTGTGATTTCAAACTGGGCAAATGCTTGTTATGATACCTGTGATTACTATTTTCTCATTATATTACACGTATAAATTTTAAAAGCTATAATATATTTTATTCCTTCTTTCTATAGAACTTTTATTTGTTCCGTTTTGGATTTTTTCTACCTCTTGGTTTAAAAGACCCTGTATGCTCAATCACCAATGCTTGATCTAGAGGCGTAGTTGGTTTCTTTTTTTCCTTTGAAATATTTCCTGAAATAAAACTTTCGATTTTGCCTATTGTAGGTGTTACCAACTTTTCAGGTGATATTTCTGGTTGAATTTTTTGGTTTGGAGGTGTTACTGGAGCTGGTTCATTGAAAATTACATTTCCAGATATTGAATTCGTTGAAGTATTGAAGCTTTCAACACCTATTTCTTGATCTCCTCGGTCAAGAAAAGAATAATCGCTAGTGACTAATAATCTTTTAGGATTTTTCGAGTAGAAATTATTAAATCCATCCTTTGTTTTCAGTAAATTCTAGGCAATTAGTTAGTGATTTTATCATAGAACAATATAGTTATTCTCACATCATAATCAGCTTCCCTCATTTTATCTTCCAAAGATACTATTCTAGACTCCTTCTGTTCCAACACTTTGCTAAGCTCGGAAAAGTCAACTTTCATTCCTTCATACATAGATTCGAATTGTTTAAGCTTCAAAATTTCATTAACCTATCAAAAATAAATTGTGAGCTAATTTATCCACTCCAAGATAGTTTGTTGTCTTACCTTTTCCTCTAACTGCTCTTTAATTGAAGCGTTTTCTTGACGCAACTTGATATTTTCGTCTTGAATTTCCTTTACTTTAGTTTCATTTTCTGCTAATAATGAAGCTTTTTGAGATTCAAATATTCTATGTAATTCCAATTCTTTTAAAATACCTTCTCGTCCAAGTCTATCTCGAAGCTAGGTTAAGTTAGAAAAAGGTAAAATTAAATAACGGTTGGAATTGAAGTTTGACTTACCATAATCTCTGAATTTTTTGCATCTTCTGTCTGTGTCAGCAATCGTTCATTGGCTATAACAAGTTCAGCTTGTGCATGTTGAGCTAGTTCCGATAACGAATTGACTTGTTTAGTTAATTCCCGGAATTGATCTCTTTTTTCATCATTTTCTTTAATCCTCAATGTTTTTAAATAAGTACACATCTCCTGCACAGAATGAATTTTTTCTTCAACATGTTCTTGGTTGAGGTTAATTTGAGATAAAATAATGGAAATTTTTTTCTGAAGCTCTTCAAAATTCAATGTTCCAGAATTTTTAATAGAAGGCAGAATTTCAAGTTTCTCGATGATACTTTCAACCTTGTCATGAAATTCGTCTTCCATAATTTTAAGATTTTTCAAGATATTACCGTTATCACCTTGATATTTATTTTTAATGAAATCTTCGATATCTAATGAAATATTCTTTGATAATCTAAAATAAAGGTTAACACTCATTTCGAGTAATCAATTTTGGTTGCTTTCTTACTCAAGTTGATTGGCCAAAGAAGTCAATACGGATGAAGAAGTCTCCTCAACGTGCTTTTGAACTACTCTATATTATATTGTTAGTTCAGAAAAGGAAATTAAATATATTCATAACAAACTTTTCTAAGTTAATCAACTTATTGCTCATTTCTCGTGCTAAGGGTTCAAAATTAGACATTTTTTCGTATAACAATGGTTTCAATAGTGAAACTTCCTCGCTAAGAGCTTTGTTAAATTCTTTTTCTTTAACCAAAAGTTCATCAGCCTGGGTTAATTTTAAAGTATTTTCTCGGTTTTCTTCAATCACTATTAGTGTCATTTTAGATTAGTTATCTATCCATGTTCCTTGTGTGGAATGATGCTTACAGGTAGACGACTGGGCCAACAAAGATTTCAAACTTTCTGAGACTCGTCTATTTGCTAACTCCATTCGTTTAACTTTTGATTGTGAATCATCAATCTGGACTCGTAAAAGGAATTTTTCATCCTGTAAATTTTTGATCTGGATTTCGTATTCAGTTCTTTGTTCGGCCAATTTATGAAAATCCATTTCAAAATTTGCATGCAATTTTCTCGTAGCTTCGACTTGTAGTTTTAGGCCATTGTACCGATTAGTCGCATTTTTCATATCTTGGTTCACTCGCTCGTATTTAGATACGTAGGAATTAAGTTCATTTCGTAGTTCATTCTTTTCAGCTTGCAAGTTACTTATTGCTGTCAGTAACGGGTTGATTGACTTGTCAGAATTTTGAAAGTATTGAGAACCACTAGGATTTGATGAATTATTCTGGTTATCAAGTTTTCGAATTTTAGTAGGCCTTGCTAAGGAATGAGTTTTTGATCTTCCAATAGAGTGATTCAAAGGTTTCGCAAGTAGCCTTTTCTCTTGACCAGTATTCTCCGGCTGAATTTCTAACTCTGTGACACCGACTATTTCTAATTCTTCCTCGCTTTGTGAATTAGTTCTCACCTTTTTCTTTATTTTTGGTGTACTTTCTTTCAATTCAATTTCCGGGTTATTTTCTATGTTAGCATCTTTTGACTTTAATTCATCTGTAAAGAACTCGTCAGGGTCAAGAAGTAAATCTTTGTAGGCATCTTCAGCTACAACTTTGCTTCTGTTTGCTTCGCTTGTTGCGTTGGAATTGCTTTGAGATGGAACGACTGCTCGAGTAGATTCAGCTGCGGGGAAACCCATGAAAAAAGACATATCCGAATCATGATCCTGGGCCTTGAGATCAACTTTGGCTGTTGGAGAGGTTTCCTTTACTAGCTTTGATTTTCCCTGGTTCTAATATTTATAGTTAACAAAGATTCTGTAAAAATATTGCTGAATGAATGTTTTTTCTCACCCTGGATTGGCTGTTGTGTGCTGTGTTTGTTTTGTCACCCATCAGCTTCCTAGTATCTTTGAGCATATCCTGGGGCTTCCCCTTCATTTTGAACTGAAAAGAATTCATTGTATCATGAAATCTCTCTATCCTGTATTAATAATAGTTGGAAAAATAGTGAACTAAAAAGGTTGGTAATAAATTTTTTTTGTGTTCCCAGTTTTCGAGAATCCCTGTAATGATCTCGAACCCACAGTGACAAAAACAGGTGTTGGGCTGCATAAAGTTTGCACAAAAGTCCTGATAGGGAAATTTATGAAAAGATAATTTTCTGAGTCAGCAATTACCAAATTAATCTAATTGTGTCTTCCTACTGCAAGGTGCGCTCTCCCTCTCTACAGTAAATGTAGCACACTACAGTGCTAGTACTCTGCTACTAGTAGCACATCCGTGCATACAGAGTGCAAAATCATCTACATTAACCATCTCCAACATATTCCAACTATTGCAGTAATCTCTTTTTATTTCAAAATAAAGAGTTTACCTTCAAATGAGAAAATTTTCCTATTGCCCTATTCAAACATGGCAGAGACCACCAATTCCGAATACTCCCATCATAAATTTAAAGTGTTTCTTTCCATTTTTTTTTATTTTTTTTATTTCTTGTCATATTGTTCCTTTCTATTCATCGATAGCTTTAACCCTCTTGAAGAAAGAACACTTGTGGATATTTGCAGCTTCCGTTTCTGATAGAATTGTTGTTATTTTTACTTCCCATAGTCATCTTTGATATATAAAATTTGTTTAAGATGTTTGAAATGTCACTTAACGAGGGCTCGCCGTTTAGGCGAAGCCTACACATGAAATATCATACGCATCATATTACAGATTGGATTACAGTCATTGTATTTACAATGATGTATTATTTTATGGAAAAGAAGGAACCATTCCATAGAATGTTTTCACTGGACGATCGAAGTCTTCAACATCCTATAACTGCCCACGAACGAGTCCCCAATAGTATTTGTCTAGTAAGTATAGCTCATGTCCATATCATTCAGAATCGGTTATTAACTTGTTATTTTTTTTCTGTTTCAGTTGTTGGCTATTGGTACACCTTCACTAGTTATTACTGTTACTTCATTTATTCAGAAAAACCATGAATCTTTCCATCTTGCTCATGTATCACTATTGGGACTTTTTACAACAATCGGATTTAATGGATTTATTACTGATTTCTTGAAAATATTGATTGGTAGACCTCGCCCTGATATGCTTGCAAGATGTGTCCCTGCCGATGGTACACCTTTGCATGAACTTGTGACAATTGCTGTTTGTACAACAAAACATATGGGTGCACTTCATGAAGGATTTAAGAGTGCTCCTTCAGGCCATTCTTCGACCAGTTTTGCTGGATTCATGTATTTGGCCTTGTGGATTGGAGGTCAAACGTCTGCATTCAAACCTGGTAACCATACTTACAAGCTCTTATTAACTATGTCGTGAGTATCATCATGGACTCTGATATCAATTTCTTGTTTTGATTAAAAGCTAACGTGATTTTCCTTTTATAAACTAAGACCTCTTTTTGTTTCCTTTTATATCGCTATTAGTAGGACAGTATGTGTTTTTCCCTAGTTTTATTGTCATTTCAATCTAATGCTAACATTTTTGTTTCATAGATGGATTACCGTCATCATCCCGCTGACGTCATAGCTGGTTCTCTGTTAGGTAGTGTTATTGCCTATGCTTCTTATGTGAGTACATTTCAACCTGTTTCTTTCGGAATTTTATCCGTAGTGCTAACTTGGAAAATAGCGTACATTCTTCCCAGCATTAACCGCAAGACATTCAGCAGTCCCATATTCAGCAACCGCCTTAGAGTATGCTAGAACTACTGATCCAGATGAGGAATCAATTGACTCAACTGCCCAAAATTTAGACTCTATTGTTTAAGATATGGCATCCCAAATGAAAGCATTAAAATTCAACCCATAGGGAATTTTTTAAATTGGAATATACTACAACCTTTGGTAGGTACGTACTACATTTACCTCTCGCAAATATTAAGGTGCAATGTGCATTTCAGAGAGACTACACATATTATTTAATCACAATTATAAAAATACGCACGCAATAGAAATTTAAACGATAGTTTGGTTAAATTATATATGTTAATACTGAAAAACAGTGGTGCCTGTATCAATAATAAATGTAAATTTTATTGTCCTTCTTCGAATCCGCTACTCACAAAAGCAAATCGTACAAAGTCTTTCCATGCAGCATTCGATTTTTTGATCTTTTTTAATTTTTTCTTCAAACCTAAAGCTACTACGTCATTATTATTGTTGCCATCCGTAACCTCATTTCCATAGAAATCGTTATTATTCTTATTATCATCATCATCATCATTTTGTGGGTCATTATTGTCATTTTCCTTTGGTGGTAATTTCTTTTCTAGCTTCAACCCGTGTCCTAACCTTCTTGCAAGATTAACCCAACTTGGCACTAAAAGATCATCCAGATTGAAAGGGTAATCGTCTGTAGTATATTCCACTTGATAATTGAACGGTTCATAGCCAAGATTGCTAGCAGTAATATTTGCAAAATATTGCGTGTATTTGATAGGACTGAATGACTGAGGAGTATAAGCAGGACCAAATTCAACATCATCTGAAGATGGTGGCCACGATAGATCTTTCTTGGGACGTTTCTTAGTATCGATTTCTATTTCTGAGGCTTGTTCTGTATCACCTTCTAGCTTGATAACTTCCAGCTCTTTGTCAAGTTCATCAAAAACTTCGGACCAAGGTCTGTGTGATTTAGAAATCTCCATTTCATCTACACCGCTAATGTTATACTCCCATACTCTAATTCCAGGCATATAAGTAGGAACGACGCTTGCAGCTACATGTTGTACAGAATACCTAGAGAAATCGGACTTGACTTTGCTATAATCTTTTCTCAACATATCCATATAATTGACTTTATCCATGATAGAAAAATTATTGTCATCCCAATCAATATCTGGAACTGGGGGTTGTGCATTCTTGTTTTCTGAATCTAAGAGAAGAAAGTGATCCATGTTCATGTGTCCATACACACCACCAACAATGATATCTCTATAAGCATAAAGCCAAGCATTGAGTCTGTGAAGACAAGATTTTTGATAAACGGCGTGACTTGGAGGAACATGACCACTTAACCATACTTTCATATTTCGTTGTCTCAACTCTTTCAAAATAACGGCGAGCCATCTAAATAATAAATATCCGGGATCATTTTTTACGTCACAGCCATCAACTAGGGTGTTTGATTTGAACCAATATAATGTGTTAAGTGACAATACTGCAAGCTTTCCGGGGATAACCTCGACCATGAAAGTGACACTTCTATCAAATACATGACCTTGCTCTTCTGGAATTAAGGGCAGCCAAGCTTTATGAATTTCTCTTGTCTGGGCAGAGGGTCCACCGAGGAACAAATTGTGGGGATACACATCGTTGTTTCCTAGAGATGGCACGATAGGTATTGCAAAAGGTAAAATATCTGAACTACCATTATGAAAAGTATCAATAAACATATCCACTAAATACTTGTTTGAATCCAGAATAGATTCTTCTGTTCTGGGTAAATAAACATCATTATCATGTCTCGAGTTATCACCAGTCCAAATAATGAAGTCAATTTCATGTTCCAAATTCTGCTTGATCCAATCAAATGTAGCACTGACGAGACTTACGGGAGAATCACATTCGCTTGTGGGGAGACCATAGTCACCAGTCTCGGGGTAAGATAGTTGACCGCGATGACAACGATTATTTTCACTGGTTCCAGCAATGTAGTTGGGATCGGGGTGGATATCTGTGATGTGAAGGAACTTTCCATGGAGTTTGCGGCTGTCAGCAGCTTCAGGAGTGTAATTGGGTTGATTAATGGTTAAAGGCAATTGTTTTAGGAACGTAGAAGGAAAGAGATTTGGCAACACCAATCCTAATCCCAAAATGGGGAGATAGAGTGCTAACCAAAACCGTAACATTATTTCATGCACGATACAAATGAAAAATCAAGAGGAAGTAAGAGTAACGATAGTGATAGCAATAAAAGTAAGGAATGCACAGTAATGAAGAAAATAGGCCTCAAACCCTCAAAATTTTTACACCTTAAGCTGTTCTCCTCTGGAATAAACGATTGAGGGTGATGGTGCAGTAAGATCGGAAATGAAGAGCCGAAAGTAATCACCCATACCCAACTTATGTTTCACCCACGATGTTCAACGAATGGCTAAAAATTGTTGCACTACATACATACCTAGATACATACATATATATCTGACATGCCTCAGATATCAGTATTATCGGGAATGATTGTTTACAACATTACGTTTTATATGTAAACTATGAAGATATTCGCTCTAGAAACCATGTATCAATTCGATGTAGAGAGCGGTCTATCGAATAAACTGCAGTGCTTTACGTCATAGAATACGGCTAAGTTTATTAGGGTTTAACCCTAAACTTGTCATAGTCACTGCATTTACATTACACATCACGTGATAGTTGGGATAAATATTTCAAACTTTAAATTTAAATAGGTTTAGGAGTATTTTATGATTATATAATGGCTTATTTGTGGTTTACAACAATAAATGATGGGTGACAAAAATGGAATTTATAGGGGAAACGAGGAAAGTTTACTATGGCGCAGAAATAAAAAGTACAAAAAAAATTGTATGGGTAAATAGTGGGAACTGAAAAAAAAAATTTTTTTCTTTTCCCTTTTTTGATTACCTTAGTCCTGTCTCTCTCCTTTTATTAAAAAGTCACGACTATATACCGAAAAGATGAGTGGTAAGTGGTGATGATGTTGTTATTGTTATGGATTATGGTTAACATTTGTGATAGGATCCGGTGCTTCTGGTAACAAGTTTAGAATGTCGGTAAGTACCTGTCGAATGTGTTTGTTTTTACAATTCTGATGTGATGGGGAGGAGAATGCGATATCAAGTAATGAAACGAATCGATTGACAATGAAATGGAGTGTTTGGGTCTTACGATTGTGGTGAATTCGATAATAAGGCTGAGCGGTATGAATGGAATGGTGTGGATATATGTGTTACGACAATGTTACTGTTCAGTTCCTCTCCTTTCAGGTTTTTTTTTTCATTAAACGGATGGGATTATTGACATTTTGCTTTGTAGCTCGGCCTTCCTGTTGGAGCCGTTATCAATTGTTGCGACAACTCTGGTGCTAGAAACCTTTACATTATTGCTGTTAAGGGTTTTGGTGCTAGATTGAACCGTCTTCCTGCTGCCGGTGTTGGTGACATGGTTATGGTAAGTTGAGAATTAAATTTATGGATAAAATACAGCAACTTTTGACTAACATGTTTTCCTTAAGGCTACTGTTAAGAAGGGTAAGCCCGAACTTAGAAAGAAGGTCATGCCTGCCATCGTTGTTCGTCAAGCCAAGCCTTGGAGAAGAAGAGATGGTGTCTACCTTTACTTTGAAGACAACGCTGGTGTTATTGTTAACCCCAAGGGTGAAATGAAGGGTTCTGCTATCACTGGTCCTGTCGGTAAGGAATGTGCTGATCTTTGGCCTAGAATTGCATCCAACTCTGGTGTTGTTGTTTAAAGATAATAATAAAAATCATAATTTAAAACAATTAGAGAAAAACAAAGACATGAATCTCATTTTTTGAAATCTATTTAGCTTTTTACCAATTGTAAATACTTCGTTGATGGTTTGTTTAGATTGTAGTTTTCTCCTACGTACAATATCTTTGTAATTTGCACTAATTGATGTTCATATTTAAACCCTAACATCTGGAGATTTTCTATCTTCCAGTAGGCCAAAAAGTAACACATATCTTTCATTATCAAAGCATCACCAAGGAACATACCTTTAACAACAGCAAGAATTACAGCAATGGTATGTCATCATAACTAAAGTCAATGCTTTGAGTGTCCATTTGAGTTGGTGTGTGTGTATATATATTTTTATTCAACCTATTAACGAATCGCGACTGTCTCTAGACTGCATTATTAAACTTCCAATCGTTACTTCTTGTTATTTTACTGGTGATTTGTACAACTGCTTATATGAAAAGCATGTTTCCAAGTTTGTTGGATAAAAATAAGCATGGGTAAGTAGATTCTTGTTGGATTAATTGGTTAGATGAAGGTAACTGACATATATGTCAGTGTGTTGGGCGTGTTTTGGAAAACTGCTAGGATAGGTGAACGGCTAAGTCCATATGTATCACTATGTTGTATTGCAATGGCTGTAAGTTGTTGATTCTTTTATCCAAGAGGAATAAAGTTATAAATTTCTAACAATTTCGTTCATTAGATCAAAATGCTCATTGAATAAGCAGCTAATACCGTTTCTTATATATATTTAAAAGGCATACGTAGGTTCCAAGGTTCCTAGGTAGGTAGGTATTTATTTATTTTTATTTTTTTTCAAAGAAAAGCATACATTACAGTTTATACATTTGAAGGAATAATAGGTAAGAGTGTTTGTTTTTAATTCAATAGCATCGATTGGGTGTACAAAATACTGACTGATTATATAACAAACAAAGATGTTTACATACTTTCCATGATTTTTAACTCCTTCCCATCTTGTTGTCACTGTCACAAATTTCAACTGCTTTGAACTTCAACAATCCTTATACTATGAGGTGAAGATATCTCGATAGCCCTTCTAACCGAGAGATACTGTAGTTGGGTTGTTCAGTGATTCAGTATCTTTGAAGCATTATATGAACCCTGCTTCCTAAGCATTTATATACCCTAGATAGAGACTAGCCTACAATTTATTAAAATAAAACCTTGTATACATACCTACCTACCTAGGTACGTATGTATGTACTGTTATATGTATTTCAAAACTATTATATCAGCTCACCAATTAGAGCCTACCATATATTTGATTATAAGGTATGAACTCAGAATATTATTATGTCTTCCAAAGTCTATTAATTTGTGTAAACTGCAACTATTCTTTATATAGCATATATATTGTTTATTCCTTCTATTGGAACTCATAAATCTCACCGTTACCTTCATATAAAACACCAACACGATCACTTCCTACAACTCTTTCCAATTTCATAGCATCCCATTTCGAGTACACTACTCGAGCACCCACAAGCTCTCTATCAATACCTTCCTCAACCACAGTTCTTGCCAAAAACCTACAAATTTCATAATAAAAATTGGGATTTTCTGGTAACCCGAAGAAAACAATATTTTTACATCCACGAATATCGTAACGTCGATAATAATGCAATCTTTCGGTGTACAGAAGGTATTTATGAGTACCGTTTTTAAAGTATGTCCGGGCACGTCCTAGTTGTGATGCAGTGGAGTATTCTGAAATGGCGGAAAAGGACATGTTTTCTTTGTCCATGTAGTTACGAATACGTGTGAAATCAAGATAGGATGGAATAAATATTAATGTACCTTCTGGATTGCCTCGGTTAAGTGATGGGAGAAGAACAGTCGTAAGATATTGAAATCTGTCATCAGGGTCTTGAGCAGGATCATCATTATCGATACCAATTGCTGTTAGTCTTGAAAATGTTTGACGAATAGGCATTCCTATTTTAGACATTGAACCAACGTACCGTGGACGAAGCTTTATCTTGCCACCGATGTTGTGACATTTATTACTGAATAAGGAATTAATGTCTGGAGTCGTAAACTGTGATAGAATGATAGTCTGCCTAAAATATTGAGCCTGTTGTGCAATGTACCATGGTCTTATTCTGCTAAAATCACATCCATGGTCAACAACAGGCACCTTGTTCATATACTTGAAAATATGATTGACATTTTCCCAACTCTGCATTTGAATTGCATCTGCTTGATCTACAATAGCAATTTCAATTGACGACAAGAAATCATAATCTCTTTTCTTGTCACCTTCATTTCCCACAATCATTTTTAACCCTAGTGGCGAAGCCACAATCAAATCAGATGAATAGAATGCAGAATACAATTTCACTGATTTTCTTGTAAATTTGATTCCCAAGCAGAACACATCGTCATTATTACCCGTAGAATAACGAATAAAATCAGCTGGTTTGTTACTAGGTGGTTCATCAGAACTATAAAATGCAGCTTTGAATCTTTTTTTATTCTCACTTTGCTCCAATCCAGATAACTCTAGTAAAGTACTGCAGAACTCGTAACACGAATTTCTCGTTGGTAAAAGTACAAGAACTTTAGGTCTCGTAAATCCCTGATCAGTCACTTCTAAATCTGTATCTGGATTTGCAGATCTCTTAAAGTTATCTTTCACCACCTTACTTCTTGTCTTGTAAATATGGTTCAACAAATGCATAGCATAAATCCTCTGCAACTCCACCTCATTGTCAATTGTTCTATTTGGAAACAGAATATCTTGGTAATTAAACAACGGTTTTGATATTTTTTTCTGCAATGGGGTAAATTCAGAAAATTTATTCATAAAAGTATGTTTGACTTTTTCATTAATTGCGACCGTCTTGTAATCACATGTAGGCTGCCTTAAACATGTTTGAATCTGAGGTAGCGATATTAATGAATGTTCTCCGAGAAGTTTACCACATGTGTATTTGTCATTTTTCCATTGTAGATTGAATTTTTCGTTGTCAAAATTATCCACAAATTCAGATGAAATTTTTTGAAAATGCCAATCAAAAGGTTTTGAAGCCGCTACACTTTGATTTTCTTCATCATCACTATCACTATCACTGTCACCATTAACACTATTTGCATCTTCTGCCTCATCTTCTTCTTTCTTCGCTTCATCTTTCACTACTCCTTCAACATCACCTTCCATTTCCACCACTTCTTCCTCAATATCATCCTCAACTTCTTCCAACTTACTGGTCGGCTTCTTCGCCACAACCACATTCTTTTTCCTATTTTTTCTTTCAGATTTTAATAAAATCATCAATGCTCCATATGCATTCATTTCTCCACCCTCATCCTTCGTTGTTCCACTTTCTTGTTGGCCTACCAAACTTTTCATAGTAACCCGTTTCTTTTCACGCTTACTCACTTTACCTTGATCCACTCCATCACTTGTTCCCCCTACTGCTGTTCGTAAAGTCTTTCTTCCACCTTTTTTTCTAAACTGTGATTTCTTGTGTTCATTTTCGGACATAATGATGAAATCTAGCTTGACTTTGTGATCATGAAAATACGGGTAAAAAAAAAAAAAAAAGAAAAAAATTAAATAAAATAAAAGTCCCAATGGTACAAATCAAGAAACATCTCTCGACAGAGAAAGTTTAAACTCCCAACTATAAGCTTTCATGATTGTTGTCAAAATATTACTACACCTACCTACCGAGGTATGTATTTTATTTCATTTTATTTTTAGCTTTAATTTGCTATGATAGTCATGTAAGTTTAAGTGTATGTAGGTACTTACTTATGAGAGAATTTTATGATAATAAAAATATCATGAATAGAATAAAGATGACATGAATGTGATTCAGATTATACAAAATTGGGCACGGTAAGTACTAACCTTGGAAAGGAGATGTTGCTATTCCATTTATTCATTAAATTTTTTATTTTGTGTTAAGTTTTAAATAAAAATTTAATTTAATTTATCTCTCTTTTATTAAGACATTATTCAAATCTGGATAAATGGAGAGAAAGGAAGACTCTCTATTCAACAGTGTATGTGATCTTGTTGATAATTATATAAAATTGCGAGCAGGAAATGATTATTATTGTATCATTTCAATAGATAATATAATATTTTAGGTATCATGAAAAGAGAAATTTAAGATTGAGATATAAAAACAGTCACGTAAGAGCAATCATATAATGTTGTATGGGAGACTGGAAACTGCAAATACTAACATGGATATGTTGCCACGACATCTGTCACCTATACACGTATATGAGATGACAAAAAACAACCTGGAACTATTTGGATATGACAATATACAACGATAATAATTGACGGCATTGGCCAAAAGATGAGTTGGATCTTATGTACTTATCACATTAATGCTAGAATTAGGTTGTAACTATCTATTATTTGATGGAATACCAGAATTGACGATTTAGGAATGGACATAGGAATTAAGGTTGTTTATGCGATGGTTATATTTATACATTTCTGCATTCACCCGTGGGATATAGCAAAAGATGAGAAATTATGAACCAAGGATCTTAGATTCTGTGAATCGAATGTATAATTACAAACATGTATCTACTATTTTATTTTATTTATTTTTTTTCTTGGGATTTACTACCATTTAAAGAACTTGAGACAAATGGATAAAACTCTGCTACTGGTTGATATATTTAAAGTAAATGTTAAATGAGTAAGTCTATTGTTTGTGAGTTGAATTATTACTAATGTTGAAGTTTGAGTGCTACAAAATCCTGTTTTAATAACTATAAAAATGGATATTTTACCTGATTCTCGTGGTTGTTTTGATTACGATGTTTTTATGATACTTTTCATGTGTTTATTTTTATTTGATCATCAAAATAAAGAGTTCTAGCTGATTTTTGTGGTCGTTATTATGGTTGATTTGGGTTTTTATAAATACTTTTCTCATAAAGGTTGTTATTAAGTTTGATAATAAAGATTTGAAAGTCATGGCAGTTTGTTCAAGTTATTGTTTTTGTTGGTGATATATTTATGGATATTTTTCTTGTGAAGTTTTTGTGTGTGGAATATCCAAGTGAAGGGTTTAGATTTGTTTCCTGTGATTGTTATTATAGCTGGTGAGATATTTTATAAATAATCTTCTGATGAAGAATTTTATCAAGTTTTTATTTTATAATGTGTGAGGTTTATTTGTTTTTTGAGGTTATTGTATTGTTAGTGATATATTTATGAATGATTTTTTGGTGAAGTTTGTTAGAGTACCATTTAGATTATTGTTACTCGTCAAGTTCTTTTTTATACAAGGGCTTTCTTTCATACTTTGTTGACTACTGTAAATTGACAATTCTAATTAATTGCTTTTTATTTAGTTTCAATGATTTGTCTATACTATATTCAGTTATTAACGTTTTAATTATTAGTTCTGGTACTCAGCATGGTCACATTTCCCTATGACTTGATAATACATTACTTTTATTAATGGTGCGGCTACTCATGATACACAATTGTTACATTTATAATAGTTATTAACCACATAAATACTTTGTATTTCTCCAAAGGAATTTTTTGGATGTTGTCAGTTTCCCTTCATTATCAAAAAAAAAAAAAAAACTCTCCATTTCATTATTGCAAATGATTTAATCGTAATTCATTCTAGTAATATTTCTTTCTTTGTTTTAAATTAAAATGTAAAAATTAAATTGGTTGCTTTTATTATAATTGCATTATATCAATTTTTGAAATCAACAGGAAATTTTGATACTAATTTTTAAGAATTCAATTCTTGTTATAGTATTTGAACTCTTTTTTGAAATGTAGATTAAATTCTTGCGCATATTAAGTATTATGAATAGTAATATTAGCTTTCTCTATCAACATCCAACTTTTTTGTTTCCATGACAATATCGACCCACGTCCTTTGCTTGGTGTTTGAGATATTAATTACCTTAGAAAGTGTCTCAATCCAAACCTTCCGTTCTTCAGGCTCATCAACAATAAAATGAAATGCACTACCATCTGCGAAACTCAATTTAAAAGACTTATCAATGTTATAAACAAATCCATCATTGTCATCATCAAAATTTGAACATGTAATTTTAGTTACACTGGTTGCATTCGTTAGATCTATAACTGTTCTGACCTTTGTCATCTCTTCTGTGTGACCGACTAGCTTATTAGAATGTAGTTCAAACCATCTTCGTCTCAGGTATTTGCAAGTGCCACCTTCTTGAGTTAAAAATCCAGAATGCGAGATGCTAAAGAATTCTTGAGCCTGTTTGTATTCTTGTACAGCAGAATTTATTGAACTTGGATAGACTGGTGATAATGGTATAAACATAAGTGTTACTTGGAGAAAGCCCATTAAATTTAAATTGCTTTGACTCGTTGCATTCTGAATGGAGTTGTCATTCTTGTCTGAACCATAGTTTAACAAATTTACTGAAAAGGTTTTTGGCATGCCGTATACCAGATCCTTGTATTGTGAGAACTGCATTTTTGCTCTTCCAAATAAGCCTCCTTCTCCTGTAAGTCCCTCCCATATATCTTTTTCCTTAACTGGTTTTGGTAAAACAATTTTATTAGGTACTTGAGTGGCTACCGAGAGGTCAGGTATTATCGAGCTGTTTTGTGAACAAAGCTTTTTAGACTCAGGGAAAGTTTTAAAAAATGTCCGTAGACAAGACTGTTTTTTGGACGATTCGGGTATTTTGGATTTGATAGGACATTCTAGTTCTTGATATATCTCTTCCATCTCTGGAGTGGTGGGTATTAGACTTTGGTATTTTTTTGGTGGTGGGTTCATCTGTGCAGAAAAAGTAAACATTAATTGAAAATCTTCTGAACCAATGACTAGTTCAAATTCTTGAGTGATTGAAGGATCCTTCGAAGTTAATGGAATGGGTTCTATAGTTACACTTTGAATCCCATTATCTAAGTCCATTGTCATGCGAGGATTTCTACTGGAATCAATCGGTAGTGTTAAACCTTGAATCCCTTCCACTCTTACAAATAGTCGTCCGTGGGAAAGATTTTGATCGTCCTCATGCAAAATTGAAATAGCTGTGTCATCAGGACTCTCTTTTTCTTTTGAAAATATAGAATCAAGGTCCGTCATGCCTGCATCTTCATCTGAAGATGACACAATTACAGTTCCAACAGAGGGAGAAAAAGAAATAGCATTGAGTATCGGAGTAGAAATAAAATTAATCGAATTGTTCGAATTAATTGAATTCAACGATATTATAGGAGAAGGAGTCTTTAAAGGACCCATGATCATTTCCTCAGCTTCTATTTTGTCTATGGCTTCTTTAGCAGCTAAAGCAGTAGCCTCCGCTTTCTCTTTTTCCAATTGTAACCGTCTTAAAAGACTATCTCTTTCTTTTATTTGATTCTTATCTCGTAAATTTTCTGAGAATGACAATTTAATAGTTTCAGAGTTATGAAAGATTGATGACGAAAAGCGGTTGGTAATGTCGTCAGGCTCTATGGCATTATAATATGTCGGAGACCCAGTTTGTGAAGGTGATGCTGTTACTGAAGATATTAGAGTAGTAGGAACACCTGTGATACTTACATCCATGCTTCGAGTGTGTCTAGTGTATTTCACTTGTTCGTACAAAGGTGGGGAATGGAATATATCTGATGTTACTGAGAAGTCGGGTAAGGGTGATTCATCTAGCGGGAGATTTAGTTCAATTTGATATGGATTGAATTGTGATGATTTAGCTGGTTGAAGGTCAAAAGATTCTTGTTCACTTATAATGGAATAGGGAGAATTCATATCGTAAGAATCAGAAATGTCTTTCATATAAGGTCGTTTATCGAGAGCTGGTAGACTAGAAGACGAGATCATTCTGTGCAACTTTTCTGTAGATCCAATGAAATCACCCATTTGTCCAAGAAGATCTACTTTTGACAATGTTTTTTCAGTATCATAAAGAATCATACTTTTCTGCTTCTTTAGTGAGCTGAAAGAATTTGACATCATTTTTATATTCACTTCTTATTATAAATATAAAAACAAAAAAGACGCCAACAGTTGTTTTAATTTAGGTGATAAAATGTCCACACTAAGAAGATCGAACCGAAATCAAAACCAAATCGCAGACGTTCTGACAAGAGACGAAAAATAAATAAAAAGAATCTCAAGGTCAGAGGAAATCGAAAGAAATAAAAACAAAATAAAGAAAATGAGAAAATAAAAGAGATGGTTGGAGATTTTTTTTATTCTGTTTATTTCGGCGCTGGTATTTCTTCTTTCTTTCTTCAACTTTGATGGGAAAGGCTGAAACTCTTGTTAGCGTCGTTGGTTACCAGATCTTCTTTTTATTTAATCCACAAAGAAAAAATTATGATGCTTTTACCAAAAACACACACACACACACACACATACACACTAAACAAAGTATATAAATATATGAATGTTTAAGGTATCCACGAAAACAAGTGAAAAAAGAAAGAAAAAACGTAGAAGACGTTTAACTAAAAGATTTTGAACGGCTGGTTATGGATTACCGTTTTGGGAAGCATATGATGATGGTTTGGGAATAGGTGAAAGCTGGTTGTGCGGTAGAGTACACAAGGGCAACCATCCATTCAAACTGCTATTACAACTTGAACTAGAAAACTATGTGGAGGTTTTATATAAAACTAGAATTTCCACACGCATTGAACATCCACATCTATTATGTATAACCCCGCTAATTAAGTACTATTTGTATGTGTTACACACACAGTATATTTGGAACGTACATGCTGGTTTATACCACTTGCTATCACTCTACAAAATGGATATTGTAAATTGAAATCGATTAGGTATTACCACCAAGGCATCTATGCCGCTTTCAAGTGTAGGCAAATTGCATATACTGTCATTGTGCAGTAGTTAGTATTATTGTACGAATCTGTGTTTTAGAGGCACTAATTACTGAAATTTTACAAGTTTGAAGTGAAGAGATATGTTCAAAGTAATAACCAGCAAAATAGAATAAAATAATCTAGTTCAATAAAAAATATCCCTGTATTCTTGTTTATTTCATACAAGCTCATGTAGGTATGTAGTGTTGAATATATGCATATTATAAATCCAGGGTATCGATACGTTTAAATGTTGATGCACCATTTTTCAACGTATGATATCATAGCTTTTTCTCCCTTAAACATCGATGCAAAAGCAATTTTTGCATTGCACATAAGTTCAAATGGTTATATATGTCCGAGATTAAGCAACATCCGTTCAGGGTCATTTCTGCTATACGATTTGTTAGGATCAAAAGATGTTCGTAATCATAAAAACCTTTCTTTTGTTGGACAATGTACTACTTTTAACAAAAATTGTAGTTGTTATTAAAGAAATCCTGTCTGAAACATATTGATTTATCAGAAAAAAGAGTCCGTGTGACAAGAGCAACATTTTGTTTATCTTTCATTTACCATGAAAATCTAGCATGTTAACAGTCGCCGAAGACACGATAAGATTCACAACTAATTAGTACTTATATTGAGAAATAAATTTATTATGTTTTAGAAGTGAAAACTAATAATTGACAAAGTTGAGTTCTATGATAATTGAAAGGCTGTCCAGTAGACGTCGATATGAACGTAGTAAAGTGAGTTTAATAATAATAGTAATAATCATTCTGTTTATAGTTACTTCAGCAATTAAAATATTCATATAAAAGAAGGCAATGTTGTGTTTTGCCTGTTCCAGGCTTTCGAGCTTACATTTCTCACTGTGCCTTTTGTTGTTTTCTCCATTTCGTAGCTGCCAGGGTTAAATTTTTCGGATCGCGGGCAGTCTCATTACGCCCAGATGTGGAGGGTTACTCTTCCCAGGGGAAAAACCATTAGAAACCGACTCAAAACGGGCTCGAACCCGAGATTTTACTCAATTGTGCGCGAGCTGCTAAACTGACCAGACCCTGACATTTGAATTGGCTATATATCCTCGAATGTATTGCAATATTATTATCAACCTAAATTTGGCGAGAGAAAAAATAGCCACATGAATGCTTAGTCACAAAGTTTACTACCGAAGATTTTATATGCGGAACATTACCAGCCACAACTATTATTTTCAGGGTTAGTCATGTTTTCAACACGCACGGCGGAAACAAAATAACGCAGGACTTAAAACAGGATTCTATTACTACCAGCTTAACACAAATACTATGTAGAGGCACCTCGCATAGTCCAGCCTTCCTAAATATTTAAAGTCAGCCATTTAACAATTCGTTATAAACTATCTATATATATCATAATATATATAAAAACATGTGTTCCCATTTCTAGTAGGCCTTATGTGTGACACTGGGAAAATTCTTCTACTCCACTCGTCATCATAGAAGTTACTATTTAGTTACTTTTTAGATCAGTGAAGGGAAAGGATAGTTTATGAACGATTGAAATAAAATAGCAGGAGAAAAATGAGTTTGGACGACGTGCAAGAACTAGGCACATTTATTGTAGTTTTTGGCAAAGCAGTATGTATTTTTTTTTATGGATTTTTGTGAAGGAATTTATTGGTTAACTCGTGTCTTAGAAAAACCTGCCAAATAGAAGAAAGCTTGGGAAACAAAATCCTTACTGCATAGCTCGAATTGGGAATGATGCAAAAAGGTGTAAATCCGATGAAAGAGGTGGCCAAACACCCGTGTGGGATGCTGAGGTTCGTTTCACACTTGTTGAAGGCAACCAAACTAAATTCTTAAAACTCAGTGTACTAGATGAAACAGATGGTAAACCAGAACTGATTGGTGATACCATGATCCAGTTAAAAGAAGCTTTGCAACGGGATCCCCAGGAGGGATATGATGAATGGCATGAGCTCAAATTTAGAGGTAAGTATGCTGGAGAAGTTTATTTGGAAATGACATTCTACCCTTCAAAAGCGTTGAGAAAACACCGTTCAAGCATGCAAAGTGTACAAAGGATACCCGCAAAATTTACATATAACGACGAAAGTTTTGCTTCAAGTACCTATTCATTAAGCTCTTCAGTCTCACGTCCTTTACCTTCACAGCCTGGAGCTATGGAATCTTCAAGTCAACGATTTCCTCTTCCTACTCCTCCACAAATGCCAGTAAATACATATCTTCCGACTCCACCAAAACATAGTGTCCAATACGATAGAACACCAGGATCAATGAACATGGTTAATCTAACAGAGACGTTTGCAAATACATTGGACCTAGAGTTTAGTGAACTCCGTGAAATTTCACCTGAGAAACCAACCACAAACTACATCGACGAATTTGAAGATCCGATGGACTTTTTCACTGCTCCATTACCAGTTAGTTCTAGTAGTGAACGTAACAAAGAGTCTGTTACCCCAAATTCTGAAAATAATCAACGTCTCAGTGAATCAGGTTCAAGTGACTATTCAGCCCCAAACACTCCTCTTAATTGCAGTGCTGGAAGTGCCGACCTATACTACTATGAATTTGAAGAATACCCTCAATATTCATCACCTGCACCATCTGCTCATAAAATATCACATCCAGTTATTCAACCTACCTTCTGCAATTCAAGAAAAGGAAACATGATTAAGAGAAAGCCTATTGGTAGTGCTTCTACCCACCCAGATCCTTACTTAGAAGAAGTTCCTTTCTCAGCTGATAGCTACTACAACAGTTCTCGGTATAACCGTCGACAGAGCGATTTCCCTTCCCACCCTCAATATCATGTACGACCTTCAGTATCTGTTAACAATAACATTTCACCTGCAAGAAAGCCTCTTCCAAGACCTCCTTCAGTTATTGATATAGGTGAAGGACAATGGGATTTATCTGATAGGTTAAATGCTGGATTTACTGATGATATGTACGGTGGATTTGTTCAACCAATTCCAGACCTTGAGGTTAGTACTAGATCACATCATGAAAGAATGAGCCTTCCGGTAAGTCTCAATTCTAGTACTCATAGTAATCGGGGACATAATCAATATTAACATTGGTAATCCACGTTTTGTCTCAACTTTTTCTTCAATAGCAATAAATTAAATATACCAATATATGCACATTATCCATATCGTCTATATATATATAAATCTATGTAGTTTCATGTAGTAATATGACTTTTTTTTTTTTTTTTTTTTTTTATCATCAAATTTTGGGCAACAATTCAACTTCCGCTTTTATCTTGCAAAAGTTTTTTACAACATTTATACTGTTTGGTAACGAAATCATTTAGTTCACCAATGTGTTCACTGAATGGATTATGTGAAGAGTCATCAAATTTTTTGAAATAAACTTGTTTGGTTGCGGGCAACGTACCAAATTGGATGTAACCATAGATTTGGTCGTATTGGTGACTTTTTGAAAATCGCCGGGTCCACCTAGTGTAACACTTGGAAAAGGTAAATCATCTATAACTCATCTCTCAATGACCATTTTTTTCTTGAATGTTTGTTCAGAAGCCATATTGGTATTGGTGATCTTTTCCAATCTTGTAATAGCGCGTTTAATAGCTTGCTAAAAAATGACTTCTGCAACTTCCGCTTCACGTCTAGTGGTAATAAGTGCAGATTCGTTACAAACACTGGCAATTTTGGCCCCTGAGAATCCAGGTGTCATAGTTGTGACCTTATCAGCAAGTTTTAGAATATCCTTTCCGTAGGCTTTTTTTTTTTTTTTTTTTTTTTCAAGTGAACCATGTAAATAGGCATACAACCTTCAATACCTACTTACCAGGTTTATCAATAATAATTGCTAATAAAGTATTTCCAGTGCTGGGGATACTAGATAAAATAAAACGTTATAGGATCTTATTATTTTATATCAACATTTTTTCAACAATTAATAATGACGTAAATTTGATCATTGAATTATAGCCATCCATATTATCCATCAACAACAGAAAACATTAAGTATAAATAAGAATATATTTCTAGTGTTCCTGATTTATATATTTAGATTCACTTTCTGAGTATACACATTTTATTATTATTCAATTATTGTCAATAGGATTTTTACGTTTACTTACTTCGATTCTTCATTGTCATTATATTTGTCTTTCCAAATCCAGGAATTTCCAACTTCTATCTTGCCAGCTTTTTCTGCCATTCGATAGTATTTAGCTGCCATAGCTTTATTCTTTTTAGTTCCAATACCATTTAGAAAACAAACAGCTGTTTCCGTCATGGCATCAATATCACCTAATCGAGCTGCAGTTTCAAAGTATTGTAATGCAAGTTTATCATCACGAGCTACTCCCCATCCATTGCGGAAACAGTTACCTAGTTCATAAATCGCCAGCACCAATTCACCTTTGGCAAACCCTGACTTAGATTTATTATGAGCACTTGGCTTCAAACCAACTGCACCTCCTGTTGAAACAATTTGGTCCACCATAGCACTATTCTCTGCTGCCAACCTCAAATACTCAAAAGCACGATCTGTATTAACAGCAACCCCCCAACCATGTCGGAACGATAGGCCTAAAAGGACTTGCGCAAGTGGATGATTAAGCCCGTTAGGATCTCCAAGTTTCATAAAAAGTTGTAAAGATTCCTCTAATTTCCCGGCTTCGTGAAGATCAATAGCTTTTTGTAACTCTTCGTCTGTTGATTTAGAAAACGTAATAGCCATGTTTTTCACTGCTTCTTTTGTAGACTGTTCAAAGTATGGTGTTACTGGTGGGTTACATAACTTGGACTCAGATTGAAAATTGTTTCCAGAAGTTATATCACTATGGGACCGATGTCTACCTGAGAAGATATGCAGCTTAGATCGTCTTTTTTGTCCGCTATTCGCTTGTATCGAACTTAAACTACTGTCTGACGGCAGATTCAACGCTAAGCATTCTGCTTGTTTTTCCCAGGTATCAATATTTGAAAAGGCGTTTGAAGTCGATGAACTTAGAGACTTTTTATTTGATCGAAATATCATATTGTCTGTGTTTTCAGTTGTAGAAGTGGGTTTGTTTTCAAAATTAAACGATTTGGAAGTTGGTCTTGTATAAGTCGGTAAATTGCGATCGGATGTTTTATTAGCTCCAGAAACTGTGTTTAATGAATCATGAATCTCTATTCCGGATGAATCTATGCGCACAGGAAATTGTTCCATCTGATCAAATTCATGCTTTGGAAAGTTTTCCGGACTACCTAGCTTAGGATCAGCAAGAACATGCTGAGTCAAGTCTGATTTACTGTTTGAGCTAAGATGAAAGGATTCTTCTTTGTCAGTATCTGTCACCTGCAAAATGGGAACTGGTTGATTAATCTTCGTACAACCTAATTGATCTAGTTCGTCTGAATACTGTTGTATTAAATTCAACCCTGACGAGGGAGTTGTTTTATAAAGATTCGATGACTCCTCTGTTCTGGAATGTTGGGCGCTTAGAGGAGATCGATCATCATCAGATAACATTGCATCAAGTTCCTGTTCAATTTCTTCTAAATTCAGGTTGACGTCTGTCGACAAATGATTTGAGCTGGCATTGGATGCATGACGACTAGAAATGGATAAAGGTGCAGTTTCGCTTTTAAAACTTGGATACCGCTGAACAGCTGAACTATTCGAAGGATATCGATTTGAAAGTTCCGTTTGATTCTGACAATTAAAGGTAGAATGGTCTGAAACTGAAAAAGTCGGTGATTTAGAATTATTGAAGACTGGAGAATTCACAGTTGAGTTAATATCTCTTGGTGAAATAACTGATATTTGTTCATCACCAATGGTAAAAGAATCATCCGATTCATATCCTGCGTCATCTTCTTCGTCTTCACTGGATTCAAGAGCTTGAGAGTTTATTTGCACTTGAGGAGGAGACATAGAGGGTTGTCCAAAACTTGACATAATACTTGATGCAAGGTGACTTTTCTTAGGTGGAATTTTGGGTGTTGAAGAATCTGATAGCTCTGACGAAGATGGAAGACTTAAGGGCTCAAAGAACTGTGAAACTCTCGACACTCCAGTAAGTTTTTCGTTTTTTGGATCGACCATTGCAAGAATATCAAGCAACTCTTTATTATCCATTCCTGATGCCGTAGTTGGAGAAGTATTCTGAGATCCACGCCCGTTGAGTATCTGTGAAAGCTGAAATGATTTGGGGCGGATTTTGTTGATGGTTTGACGAATTTTAGCACCAGTACGCTGTGAATCCACAGTGCTGTAACTACTGTCAGAATGTTCCTCAGAGATATCAGGTTCAACATAAGTAAACTGAGGTTCAGAGTCTCGCTTAAACATTGTATAGGATTCGAGTGTGTAGTCGTAAAGTGACAGATAGTAGGGACGAAGTAAAAGCCATGGAGCGAAGAAAATAAATGATTATGCAGAGAGAGATGTAAATTATAGGACATGTAAACTTTAGACACCTCTCGACAAACGTTAATTCTATAAACAACAACCAAACATTACGTAAACATCCATTATGGACAAACGTAAGCAGTGCCACAATAGTTCAAGTTCAGCCCACCGGTTCAATCTCTGCACAAAATCACCGACAACTCTTAATGGACAAGCTTATTGATCTGACAGCTGGGGATATTTCAGCACTGTGTGAATATTTATTTCTTTTTTATTTCCTGGAATGATTACGTACATGCAAATACGTACTACACGTTACAGAATTCTGAAATTTCCCGCTCTGAGTCACTGTGTTGAACTATTTCATAGTACTACGCCCGCTCCAGAAGTTGCAATATACCGTTTTGACATTTCCATTGGTGATGTCAGACTTTATTTCACTTTTATATATTCGCGTGTTTACACATACAATAAGCGGAAACAAGTATGTTTAACTGTTAGATATTTCATAGTTATTACAAATCAAACAACATTTGAAAAGGAAGTAAACTCTGGTAATTATTGGCAGACGCCACTGAATAAATATCCTATGTGTGTTTCATATACCAACTTCCGACAATCTGAGACGCAAATTCGTCAAGATTTAGAATTTTTTTAGATATGTGTATATTTTGCTGGTTTTCTAGAGTCACACACATATGTATCTTAACATGATCTTGATTGAAATTCTCCCAAAACCCATTTTTTTTTTTAGGTAATTGGCATTTACACCCTTATGTAAAGAGGGTCTATAATGATGGAAATATCATGAAATTCAAATTTAGAACATAAAAACTAGATGCATCATCAACACGTTGCGAATTTTAACTTATACGAAGGTGCGACTGTGTGTATGTATGTTACATTAGAATTACCTTCATCCATTTGTATACATAATGCCCTACATAGGTAGGTACCTTCTTAGGTAAGAGTATTTTATACTTTAAACACTCTGTAACCAACCTCACAGAATTGTGTACAAGTATTACATGCTAATTCCCTATTGGACCCTCAAATAAATAGGTGGAAGGTGATAAAAAAATGTTTCATAGGATTTGAAGACCCTAAAAATAACTGGCTGAATAAAGTTGGTAAATTTAATGCTTCTAAATTTAATCACCAATATATCACATGTCCTACCCTTCAGATGGTTTTCATTTTCTGTAATATGGAACAACTGGCGATGAAAGTTATTTCTTACCTCTGGGAAATTTTCAGTTCAAACCATAATATTATATTTATAACAGCTGGAAACTGTATATTGAAAGGTTATATAAATAATTCAATTCATGCCATTCTTTTATATATATTAGAATTATATATTCACCACTTGATCCAACCCCATAATTATTTTTTGCTACTTGACACCACTTATTGAAATCATCCAAAAAAATACATAAATATATCTAGTCGTCGCCATTCACTTTAATAAATCATTCAACTAAGCTTGATAACAATTTTGAAAAAAAGAAAGAATATATATTGACAAAATGGGTATATTTTCACGATCTAAAAAAACTGACAATGGCCATTTGAAACTATCTTCATCAGATGTTCACGATCCTATATTAACAGCAATTAGAGACGAGGAGCCATTTCAAATGTCTGCAAATAACCATGTGAAGACACAGTCTATTTCGCCACAAATGAAAATACGAGATATTTTCGGAAATTATATTGAAACACCAGACAAGTCAAACCCCTCACGACCAAGAGATGAGAGGCCTTTAGATACAATCAGATCCTTTGAATACTCCTACTCTGGTGATGAAACGATTCGGGGTGAAATGGAGACCCATATTTTGGGTTGGTCAACTAGATCAAACTTTTCTTCGGTTACGCCACCTCACTTAGATACTAATCCGTATGCTTTGTCAACACCAACATCTCCTCAAGCAGATGCGTTGAATCAGTCCGTGATTTCAGATTTTACACCTAATATCACTTCTATAAGTCCCAAAAAGAAACGTAGGAGACTATTTGGTAGACGAAATTAGCTTAGAAGAAACAGATTAGTTTTTTCTATATAGTTCGGATGTAAAACATATATATATTAAAAGAAGTGTCATATCATTGAATTCATACTGCCATAATTTAACCCAAGCCTTCTTCTACATGAATAGGACTTATATATGGTAACACACATACATACATGCATATACATATATATATGTACAGCCGATTCTCTGTCAGGTATATTTCAGCCCCAACCCTATATCCCAAATTGATTTTTTTTTTTTTTAAAAAATCCTATTTAGTCACCTTCGTTAATTCGACAAAGATAGAGCGAGTTTAAGAATTTCGTCAAGACGTTATCGGCTTTTACAATGTCTTTTCGAAGAGGTGCTGGCGGTCGATCGGGACCTATGACTGAAGATGAACGTAGAGCTGGTCAATATGCATTCCCAACAGATACATACCCATCCACAGCTATGCCTCTTCAGATAAAGCCAACCCCGGAAGAACGACTGTGTGCATCACATTTTCTTGCATTTAGAAATCGAGTACGAGAAGGCCCATTGTATACGGGAAGTTTGAGTACTGTTACCAGGAAAAATGGAGTTACTAAGCAAATCATTGTAGAATTAGACGGTGATAGTGGTGTTCAGGAAGATGGGATCAAAAGATTCACCGACAGGTATCGAAAGAAAAGAAAAGTTGGACGGAATGTGGATGAACACCCTTATGTCATTGAATTTTTTCCAGATGAACTTTATGAAACTATGGGAGTTATCACAGGTGACAATGGAGAAGTCACACAAAAGAAAAAGAAGTTTGTACCTAAAAAATTGGATATAGCTGAACTAAAAGCCAATTTAATGAAAAGCGAAATTCCTTCAACGATGGAAGAACTTGCATCCTTTGAAGAAAAAGGTGGAATATTGGATGAAGAGTCGAGGAAACTTGCAATTGAGAAAATCAAAGCTAACCAAACTGATACAACCAACGGTAAAGAGGAGGAAGATGAAGAGAAAAGTGAATCTGAAAACTATGATGAAATGGAGGACGAATTTGATGAAGATGAAGACGATGATTACAATGCTGAGAAGTATTTTGATGATGGAGAAGGTGGAGACGATGATGATGACGGAAATGACGAAGCTGCATATTAAAAAACACAAATACACTACTGAGTTTCAAATCAAAGAAACTCACAAAAATATTATGTACAAGTACACCTATATAGTACTATACATTTGTTTATTTATTTTTTTATATTCAAACTAATGTACCTAAGTAGGTATGTAGTTAACAGTGTCAATGTATTGCACATTGTTATTGACATCTTTTTTACATACAAAGCATTAGTTGTTTGATATATATATATGAGAGTCTGGATTTACCATATATCTTCTTTAGACCGAATTTACATTCCTGTTCAAGACTTTAATAAAAATGTGTTAATATCATTACTTTTATTTTACATTTGTAGGGCCAAAAACGAGACTTAACCAATGACGTTAGACTCTAACGGTATTTACAAATGTTGATATATTATGCAGGATCGAGAAATTCCTGATCACGATATACTCTAATCTCAATTGAACTAACCAATCTTTTCTTCATTTCCGGCAAACCATCCAAATCTTTCAAACTTTCAAATTCATCAACTACTGTTACGGAAGAGGTAAGAAATGATATTTTGTGGCCGGAGTCTTGGAGGCGAATTGCGATTGCGAGAGCCTTGTCGATTGCTTTGCCCATGGCTTTGAGAGTGACGTAGTTCGTGGTGGTGGGAAGAAGGGATTGAACACGCTTTAAACTGGATACTATGGGTGTACTGGGCTTGATGTAAAGAATGGGGTGAGTACGAGAGGGTGTTGTGCTGGGCTTCGGGGGAGCATGGCGAATGTGATTTACTTAGAAAAGAAGTTAATAAGTGACCCAATTTGGTAGAGAAAAGGTAGGTGATGCATTCAACTAACCGTCAGGTATTAACTTTTTGTTGGGACGTTTATGAATACTTTCGTTCATGATATGGAACGTCACATATATCTATTGACATAAGTGTGAACAATAAACGCAAAGAAGTAGAAAGCAGGGAAAAATTTACGGTTGGAAAACTTGGGATAAAACGAAACCAAAATAAAAAGCTCTCGTTCAACTTCGGATCGTTAATGCTTTATATTTCCATCTAATATGATTACATGTACATACAAATGTAGGCATGTATGTATATAATTTCAAAATCACGTAAAAAGAAGAGTCGCATAATATTCTATTCGAATACAAACGTGTGCAGTGTATTAATAATTAATTAATTAATTACATTGATGTAAGTTAGAAATGTTCTCTAATCCATGATGTTACTGTATTTAACACTTGCTGCGGTCTATCACCCACAATCTCGGTTGAATAATCTCCTGGTACTGCAAATCCATGAGGTAACGGTAAAGCATGAACATTTTCTCCTGATCGACGATCTTGTTTTCTTTCTTCATAATTATCGTATTGTTCTTTTTCAAATTCAATTACATCTGAATTGTTGTCTAAGACTTCTAAACAAGCCTGCACAAGGGAGTCTGGTAGTAAATCATCATCTTTGGAGTAGATAAAGTACGTGGGCTTAGTAAGGTTTGAAAAATCTGATGGCTCGAGTAAAGAGGGATGGATTACGCAGGCACAAACAATCTTTGGGCCTGCATAAGATTGGGCAATGAATTCTTTAGAAATGAGATGAAGAACATATTTTGCTCCAAAGGAGTATCCTACGAGGGCAATTTTCGTAGGCTTATATGTGTCTGATAGTTCGTCAACCGTCGAAACTAGTCGAGGCCAAGTATGTTTAAACGAATGCCGAGCTGACCACATATCATCCATAAATCCTTTAACTGTTGACGCAATCATGGACTTTACTGAACCCAACAATGATTTGGAGCTTGATATTTCAAGATCTTTTCTTGTAACTGGATGTGTACTGAATTCATCACTGTCTATCGATGGTACTGGGTCTCCATCAAAAAGATCGGGCATGACTATTCTGGTATTGAGTCGTTTGGCTAACAGATCTGCAAGCTCCGTATTGTGTTCAGATTCAAGTCCCAAAGAATTAGTTAGAAGAATCACTAGTGTTGTCGATGACTGTGATGATGAAGTAGTATAGATTTGGGTTCCACTTTGAACAAGTCTGAACATCTTTCCACTGACTGAAAGTGATCGAGCACGCTGACGTTGTGCAGTTGATTGAACAGGTGCTAGAAATAGACAGTTAGTAACACAGATAAAATAGTAAACACATAATAACAAAAGATAATCATGATTTGAATCCCCATACCATTATGTTCCGTTGTAGTATCGTCTTTTGAAAACATAATAAGATCTTCATCGTCATCATCGTCACTACCATCCTTGTTGCGAACATGATTATTTCCATAATTTTCATCATCAGTGAGTAAAATATCTTCTTCATTATCATCAATTTGTTCCAGTTCGTCAACTGAAGTTGTTGATGGATTCAAGTTCGAGTCGAAAGTTGATATTGTCGGTTGAATCGTCGATGAATTAGTTTCAGAATTAGTACTCATTTCAGGAGAGGTTATCGGATATGGAAGGTAACAATGATTTTTGTAATACGCAATTGATTGATGTAGAATCGTGAAAGTAATAACAAGGATCTAGAAGGAGTGGAGTGAGGGAAGTAGAAGAAAAAGGAAAAAATAGGATTTGGATAATAAGCTAATACTACTTACAAATTAAGAAAAAATATGTTCTCAATACTTTAAACCTTTACAGGAAAAACAATTGATGCTACATACAACTACCTCAAAAAACTCAACTAATGGCAGTTTTTCCCTCTACTTCGAGGATGGTTAGTTGTATGTACTAGTGACATATCAGGAAATACACGGGTTTAATGCTACTAGGAATTAATAATAAGGTATTAACCTAAAAAATAAAATAAAATAAAATACGACACAAAACCATTAAATATATACCTTTAGAGATGTTATATTTACTCCAAAGAAGAGGCACCAGTAATAATATCGACCAATTCGTTGGTAATGACGGCTTGACGAGTACGGTTATAAAGAATAGAGTACTTGCCAATCATATCAGAAGCGTTCTTGGAGGCATTATCCATAGCATTACGACGAGCGGAAATTTCAGCAGCATGTCCTTCAGAAAGACCCCATAGAATGTAGTTGGCAAGAGTAAATTCAGCAAGGTTTCCAAGAACTTCTTCTTCGATTTCGTAAGCTCCAAGCTTGGGTGAAGCTTCAATGGCGGCAGGAGTAAAAACGGGGAATGAAGAGGGCTCGAAGGAAACACCTGAGGTGAATTTGTTATACATGATTTCGATGGAGTCGTATTGAGTACCGAGAGAAATAATCT